>VZTB01003390.1:0-55764 GCA_013397245.1 Thryothorus ludovicianus
CAGTTCTGGGATATTTGTTTATGCACTCACTATAATTGTGTATTTAGTCCATGTTGCTGTTACAAAGAGGAGATGATGCAGCTGTCAGCCTCATATCTTAGGATACACTGTGTGATTGTTTTACATGTTTGTTTATTTATGGCATCACAGCTTCAAAAACAAATAGAATGAATTGCTACCTAAGTGGAAATAGAGTCAGTCCTATTGTCGATAACGTCATGGGCTATGCAGAGATACTTTGCAAATTGCAAAAAGTAATTTTGTTGAGGGCAGCGGTATTGTTTTGTGGTATTCTTGTTGTTGTTGTTTTGGTTTGGTTTTTTAACTGAAATTTTTGCAAAATGCAGAATTTAGGGCATCTCACATTCTTTAAAAAACCCCAAACTAACTAATCATATAAAACTATATTTTGTGTTCTTTGATTCCTGAGAGGAAAAGAATACTGCTTTTTGTTTGCTTTTTCACTTCACTGGAGTTTATATAAATATCAGTACTATGCTTGATTATTTTAATTTTATCAGATAGTTTGTACCAGTGTAATATCTTTCTCATTTAAAAATGAATTAATATCTTACTGTCATTACAAAGAGAAGGTACAACTCTGTATTTGGGTTCATTTTTCTTCACTGATGATTAGCACAGAAGCTAGAATATGGGTAGTCATTGATACTGCTGTGGAGGTTGCATACTCATTATCTCAACATATTTCTATCAATATCTTAATGAAGGACCCTACAGGACACATCACACTGCTGCTTGTGGCACACACTCCCTGATTTTTCTACTTTCAAACTGCTACATAGAATGGAATCAAAGTGCCACTTCATCTCCAGGTACCACTGAATAATATGGGTTAACCTACCTTTAAATTTTGCCTACTTTTAGGAGCTAATGAACAGTGGAGAACCACCCATCTGGTGCTGTCAGTCCCAAAGTGTGTGCCTACATTCTGAAAATGCACCTGGTTTAAGCTGGGTTCTTTTGGAAATATACAGATGGAGATTTCCTTGAACTTCAAGCATCTGCAGAAACAGAAAATATGAGCTCTTGTGATTTCAGTCCATTGGAATTGAAAGTTCCCACTAAATTTCCTTTTTCCATAGTTTAACAAACTATGCTGAGGTGCAGATCCACCAGATGAATGCCATAATCTGTCACTGGCAGGTGAATTTTACACTGTGAAATAATTTTGTTTGAAAACAAACTTTTCTTTCACATTTTCATATGCTCCCTCTGTTCCCAGGACTTTGCAAATATTATTTCTCTAAAAATAATATAAGTGTAATATAAGTATTATACTGGTTAGAAATTAAGTACATCTTCCTTATTGTGTAGGAGATCTCTGTCTCTGCCCCTCTGCCATTTTTCCTTTCATGTCCTCAGCTGTACTCCAGCAGGGTTTAGCAGGTTCTATGGACTGAGGAGGAGACCTCTCAGTCTTTGATTTGCTCTCTCCACAGTCCTTTTCAGCCTCTTCTGCTCCCCTCTGTACTGCAGTAGGTTCTTTAAATCTGAAGTAAAGTTATTTTGAAACACCCCAGAAAATGATACCCACCAAAATATACCTACTGTGTATGCAATACGACATTTCTTGGCAGCTTCGTGAGCTGTAGCAGAGAAACGCTGTTAAACCATGTTTGGGGGATTTTTTCCCCCATGTATTTCCATTCTGGTCACACTCAGGTCTTGCAGCCCCTTCCACCTGAATGGAAAGCTGTGATGAACTCAGAGCTGCACTTGAGTACCCTGATGGTGTAGTTGATGTCAGGGGTGAAGCAAAGAAAGCAGGCAAAAGAGCTTTGTTTAATAGCAGCACATCACAGTAAAGTTGATTACAGTTCAACATGGCTGTGGGATTTTATAAATGAAGTAGTAATACAGCTTGAAATGGATGGGGGGTTTTATGCATTCTTCAGAAAAGATTATCCAGAGATTATATCCTGCAACACTTGCTGAAGGTTGTTTTATGGTAGATGAGCTGGGGAGCTTTACAGCATAGTTTTAATATAGATAAACTGCAATTAAAAATTTTAATATGAAAATAGCTCATTATGTGGTAAACTTTTGCATACTACCACCATCAATTACTAGCATAAAATTTTATTGTTTAGCTGCAGCAGGAGAAGAGAGCTGTATGAGCATGATGTCCTTAGTTTATCACTTCCACTTTTGAAATTAGTCATTCTTTTCCCCTGAATTCCTCAGCAAGACTTCAGTAGGAGAGGATTGTAGGAACAAGCTACAGATGCAAGAAAGGCTGGAGAGAACTAATAGCATTTATAAAATTCTATTACATAGTTCCTGTAATAATTTTTTATACTGCAGTGAATTCAGAAATTAAAATTAGAGTTATGTTTCGGTTTGCAAAATGAAATATAAGTCCATGGGGCAAAGTAACATGCATAAATATATACACATGCACACATTACTTCCTGCTGAATTTCCAATGCACCATCATACTGGAGAGATTTTTCTGTTGCGATCATAACAATTGTTCTAGGCAGGCTCATTCTTTTTCTCACTGGCATAGAGATGAGGAAAAGAAAAAGAGTAAGATGGTACAAAATTCCATGGGAACATTATTGGCAAAGTTCTAAAAAATGTGCCATAGTAACTGGATAAAGTCATGACTTGCATCTTTCCTGGTTTTTCTCCTGTACCATAGATACCCTGTAAATCTGCATACAGATTTTAACAAAGTCCAATTATGATAGGGTCATACATAAAGTAAAATTGGATGCCTAAACTCGGCCCACATTTGCAAGGTTTATTTGAATTTTTAAAATTATGGCATGAATGAAGATCCTTTACATGAGCCTCAGAGAGAGCATTCAGCTGTAAGAGTCCTTCAAAAACAAAGACATTTTCTGCCATCTCACTGTGTTTTCTGCTTGCTTATTGTTTATCTTTAATCTTTCCACCACTCACTTTAGAGCTATGCAGTCTTTTCAGTCTTAGGTTTTGGGTGATGGGGAAAGTCTCTTATGTGTCTGATTTATTGTTTCCCATCTTTTCATTGATTCATGGTGAGTAAAACAGTAAAATTAACAATAGAATCTTGTCCTGAACAATATTAGTAAGACTTTTATTAATAAATTTTTCTGCTGTAAAGTCAATGTTATTTGGGTTTTTTTAGTATTTGTCTTCAATTACTCTAAGATTGGAATGACCTATACTTGCTTAAGGGGTGTAAGCAAAACAAAAACCAGGATTCAACATGTTCTTGAATTTAAAAAAACCCAAAAAAACCAGAAACTAATAGCAGATAAAAGTAATATTGCCATTATATCTGTCTCACAGGCAGACATCATTCCCTCCACCAGTAACACTGCTGCACAGAATTTGTTCTGTTACCTTTCAGATCTTGCAGAGTTACATCTGCCCAAGCCCAGCTGTCACCAGCAACCAACCAACAGGACCCTGGTACTGCTGGAGTACCTGCCTTGTGATGAACGTCACAAGTACCTATCCTGTGTCTCCTGACTCTATAATTTCACATTTGAAATCAATAGTTCCAATCCAAGTGGAGCAGCAAAAGCACCAGAGAGCTAGAAACAGAATTTAGAAATTATTTGTGTTTCTCTTACAAAATTTCTACAAGATGAATACTGCAATTTAAAAATACTTCATCTGATTTATTGAGAATTTGGTATGGGAGGCAATTGCCTCTATGAGATATAAAATGATAATTTATATAAGCTTTTAACAAACATGATATGTGGTTCATGACACAAGCTCCTGTCACTGTAAGCAGGAAGAAACAAAATACTAATTTGTCATAGCAGTAAATGTGAATTGATAATATTTATGAAAATATAAAAATAGGATTCATGTTTCTAATGTTAATATTGTTCAGTCTAACACTAAGGACAATGCTCATGGGTAGAACTAGTTTCAAAATAGGGTTAAAATTTAAATATTTCAATACGTGTGCGTTACCTCAGTGCAGATACCATAAACCATATGGTCAACGATGGTTTCACTCTTTTAGGAATGTAATAGCAGTGATATTTTGCTAAAAGAAAAAATGCCAGTGAATTGACATTGATTACATTGAGACTTAAAGTTAAAAATAGTAACTCATTGCTTTGTGATGATTGGAGCACATGTGAAATCTGTTTCTAGCAGGACTGAATTTAGAACCAGGATGTCCTCTTTTGTCTATAATGACTTCTTAGACATTATTGTTGACTTATTACTTTGCAAGTAGGTCTATGTATCTTTGCTCTTATTATAGCATTATTATCAAATAAAATTTCAAATGTAGTACTAATTGCAGCCCTATAGAGCACATAGTAGAGAAGAATATCACTCTCCTGCAAATATATGTTACAACAAGCTAATCAAACAAATATCCTGAGAAAAGCATCATTAGGTTTGTGAACAGGACTGGGTTCACTGATTTTCAGAGGGATGTCAACCTTCTGTCATTCTTCTGTTCCGAATCAGAAAATAAACCCGTAAGTAATTATAAACAAAATAAAACGTGCATACATGTGTATTTTAAGTGTCCTATGACATAATAATGCAACTATACTGGTAATTGGCTCTTTTATAGCACTTAAAAATACTTCAGAATCATTAGGTAATTAGTAGCATACTTACAAAGAGCAATAGTACACGAACACATTGAGAGTGTGTTGAGCCATTCAGGGATATTTTGTTTTTCAGCACAAGTATATTTTTACTTCAGAAGGTATACTGTGATAAATGCTCCCATTATTAAAATGAATACTTAGTACTTTATTGGGGTCTACCCATTTTGAAAATAAGTTATCTTCTGTTTGTGTCTTTGTAACATCTCCCCAAATTAAAGAAAGATCTTTGTTTTTGCTAACCTTCGTCTTTCATGGGTACCTTTCTGAATCAGCCTGTATGGATTGTGGACCCATAATTTGAATGACCTGAGAAAGAAGGACTCTTAGGAGCCAGGTTTAATTTCTGTTAGCAGAGGTGATGAGAAGAAGACACTTTCCTAACTTTGGGCTTTGCACTGACAGCTCTGTTCAGACTATGCGGATTTGAGCAGCCGGTTCAGATGTTCTTACACCTAAAATAAGGCCCTAAAGACTGTTGTTATGATTGAGTGTCCGTGCTAAGCACTGATCCTTCTTGCACAGTCAGATGCATACGAGACAAATGGATGGGGCATGTTGATAAGAAAAAAACATTCTGCAGGTCTTGTCCAAAGTGAAAACAGCCTCTGGAAAAACATTCTGAGGTGGACCAAGGTTTCTTTGGCGAACATGATTTAGTAGCAGGGACACTTTTACAGGGGGGCCATGAGGCCAGCCACAAACTGGTAAATCCTCAATGACTACTATGGAGAGAAATCTCAGTGAGTTTCTAACAGAAAATTGTAGATGGTCATGTTTTTAAAAGCTTCTCATTTCTACTTCCATATACGATAGTTAATGAATACACAAGGAGCCTATTTATATTAGACTCCTGATATGCAGCAATAGTTTTTTATAAGCAAAATGCAGGAAATCTCTAAATATAATTGCCACATATGATACTGTGACTTCAGCCTATTACTTTTTAAATGACTCATAATTTCTTAATACTTCAGCATTTCATTACGCTTTTTACCATATCATCCTAGAGCATGAGTGTTCAACTGCTTATCTACAAAGTCATCAAACCCACACCAATGAAACAGCTCTTATTTTTAACCTGTATGAAGAACTTGAAGTGCAGGAACAGAGCTGTTTAAATTATTTTTCCCTTTATCAACACTTTTAACACTTTAGAAAAAAAAGAAAGTGCCTGTACTCATCTGCACTCTAGAAGTCACACTATGGTGATATTCACAAAGTTCAGATATCATTCTGATTCAACAGAAATCTAAAATATTTGTTGGATGTTTAATGTTTATTGGATGTTATCCTAAATCACTACTTTTGCATCATGGCTGTGGAAATACTAGAAGAATGATTTTCCCCTAACTTTTCACTACACTGGAACAAGAAGTGCAAAGGGGAAAAACTGAAAATATGGAGGATTATTTTTTGATTCTATTCAAGTATTTGGAACATTGGGTGATCATTCAAGGGAACTTCCACAAGTTTTCAATTCATCTGATTAACCTAAGCATAATAACGAGATATTTAATGGGTATTTGACAAGATGATCTATAACCATTTCATGACAGTAAAATTTTATTGAATGTATTCATTTGAGCTTTAACATAAATTATTATGCTTTGATGCTTACAATATTGAAACTGAATATATAATATTTAAGAATATATTCTTATATAAGTATAGACAATGTTATATGGGATATAAACATAACACATACAATACATTCCAGATACTTTACAGGAGGTATTATTACAGCTGTAAGTATGATAGATGACAAATGCAAGGTTGTTTTTATCAAAAATGCTCAGGTTTATAAATAATATAGGTTTTTTCACTGATTTTATAAAAGGATTACCTTTGTGAATTCCAGAATATATATTAAAACAGTGTATGGAGGAGAAAAGAATTTTTGAAAATATATTTATGGCTTACATATAGTCTGAAGTTAAACAGAGGGTGGAACCAGTCTATTCCTTTATTTATCATAGCTGAGAGTCTGAAATTGCCTCAAGAGGAAATGTTAAATAATGAATTTCACGATTTATAGAGCTAACCAACTTTACAGCAAATTACTGAAATTTTCTTCTTTGCAGCTGGCATCGCATTAAGCAGCAAAGTGATGGGGATCCAAGTGCTTGCAGCAAAGATGTACATCTTCATCCTATTTGATTTGGTACTGAATGCCTAAATTATTTGTGATTAAAAAAACCAAAAAACAACAACCTGCTGATATAATTGCAGTCAAACATTTCAGCCATTTAAGTCATGTATAATGTGATATCAACTACTTGAGACCAGTGGTGGGAGACATCTTTGAGTTAATTGCATGTACCTTCCTATTGGACTGAGAGAATAAATCTTCTTATTTCAAAATATAGATTTTTTTGCAAAGAGAATTTTAGCTAGCTGCCTACTTTTTAGTATTAAATATATGGATATAATTAATTTTGCAAGACACTTTCATGTTTTTTCTTTGTTTATAAATATATAAACATATATAAAATAATTGTTTGCTTAAAGCTGATGGCTTTTTGGAATAGAAAGGAAAGTACAGAGTTGTTATTTTTAAATTCTCACATGAAAACTCTTATGAAATCTCTGAAGCTTTTTGGTTACCATGGCAATGGTTATCAGTTTTTCTTTAATATAGGTCATAGTAGTTACAAGTGCGTAGATTCAGTCTCCACGGTAAACTTAATAAAAACATAATGCTCTTCTTTTAGATATTGTGAATCACTCCTAAAAGCTGTATTCAAGGCAGATTTCATTAACAAATGTATTTTTAATCTTTAGCAAAGATCAGAGGTTGCTTACACCTAATTAGCTGATTAAATTAATGTGTTCTCCATGTAGTATATGGCAGCAAATTTCAAAACAGTAAAGAAATTAAAATCAAGATATTTGCTATTGTTTTTATTCCAACTTGTTGAAGGATGAATGACAGTATAATTTTTCCTGGCTTTTTTATGAGGACATAATGATCTGAAGAACATCTCATCATATTAAAAATATTCGACCTCATCTGTGTAACATTCTAAAAGCTTGATACGGTGTGAAGGTGATAAGAAATTCATCTTCTGTCTAAGACAATTAGAAAAGGAACTGACAATTCAGCCTGGCCAACAGGTCACCTCTGGATGTGTGGCCAGCACCTTCAGGCAGATCTGCTGGAAGCTGGAAAGACAGCTGATGCTTTCAGAAAGGGCAGAAAGGGCAGTGGGACTCAGGCTGGACACCAGGGTACAGCTCCTGCCCCCAGACATCTACTGCACCATGTACAGTTATGAATGTGGTAATCCTACAAAATTTGGAACAAGCTCCCTTAGCCCAGAGCGTATTTAGTTCCTGTTTATACAGAGTGACTGGGCTCAGTTTGAGGAGAGTAAATCCTGTAAGAGATTGATGCTTTAGAGGCTTTGCTCTCCTGGCCTTGGGGGGAGCAAGGTGCACCTCAATCTGGGTTACTAATTCTCAGTTGCAAAAAACTCCTCACATTTAAATGGCTGAGGTATTTCTGTCAGGTTTTTAAATCACTGACATTCTAGTGACAGCTGTAGTTCAGCTAACTGTAGACAGTTCAGGCAGTAGAGAAGAAAATTGTGTTTACCATTAGTTAAGCTGTAACTGGACACATCAGGGGCACTTGGCAGCTGAGATGCCATTTTAGGATTACAGCACAGAGCTGCAGTGTGCTTTTAGCTGAGAGAAATAGTGGGTTGTTTAATATTTGAATGACCTTTTTCAGATTCCTGGGGAAGTTCATTGTGATGAATCAGAACACATAATACTTTCAGCATTTATGATTTCAGGCTGGTAGAGGCATGACTCCATTTGTTGCTCTGTTTACTTCTGATTCATTTCATATATTATTTCAGAATTACAAGAGAGAGAAAGTTCATTATTTTCTTCTAAAAGAGCTCTTACTCTTTAGGAGCATATTTATTTCTTGGGCTGGTGACTCACAAAAGAAAATTTGCAAATTGTTGCGATGCCTCTGTTGAAGCAGCCTTGTATCCCAACCTTAATTCTGTAACCTTCTTTGGAAAGAAAAAATTACATTTCAAAAATTTGCTTTGTGTCTTTCACAAGGTCAGGATGTTAGCATAGCCCTTGTTTGGGACTTGATCCAGAGTGGTTGTAGAGCTCCAGAATCTCTCTGGTCCTCAGTTCTTCAAAAAATGGGTTAGTTGAGTTGCAACAAACTGCCTTTGCAAATGTGTTTTTGAATATACATACATACACATGTCTACATATATGCAGACAAAAATCTTTATAAATTCCTGCTAAGCCTTGTGACAGAGAGTTCCTGTCTATAGTGACTGCATTTCAAGATCTGTGGTTGATGGTAGAAAACCATGTAAGTATTAGAATTTCTATTTAACCATCTTTCAGAACCAGACAGTGACCTATTTGTGATAACCCTCCCTTAAAATGTCTCATTAAAAAAGTTGTTTTGTATGTGCCTACACATCTCTTTACTGTGATTTCTGGTCTGTGCTTCTCCATCACTCCAGGGAAAGTGTGCTACCAGAAAGGGCACTGAAAGTATTGGTTTGTCTTGGTTTGGTCTAAAGCATCATTCATGCTCTAACATCAGTTAGGATCTCTGAAGAAAACAGGGCTTAAATTCAAGCAACAGATCTCCTGAAGTCTACTTAATATTTTGGTTTGAAAATATATTTTTCTAAGTTTTGATTATCTATGAAATAAAATATTATAAAAAAAAACAAAACCAAAAGACTGAAAACCTGTTCCCAAAGCACTCACTCTACACCAGGCAGGGATAGTTGCCAACATTAATGATTCACAAGCCCCTTGTCTTACATAACCACTTGGTTATTACTCAGCAGATGGAAGTATCCATGACTGTGTGCCCAAAGAATTTTTTGTGGATGACATTTTCTGTCACTGCCATTGTTATGAATATCAGTGTTAGTATGGAATTGGGTATTATGTGGAACAGGAAGCACATTAGGATTTTGATCTTTGTTTGGTGTTCTGTTCTTTACTTGCTCTGTCTTACTTTTACATTTGCATTTGACATTTCTATCTATAATACCTAGGAAATTAAGTTCCAAGTTTTAATACTGACATGCAGCACTCTCATAAGCTTTCACATTTCAGTGAAAGAGACAACATTATTAGACAGGAGATTTTTTCCTTTCCCCTTCCCCCCCCAAGAAGAAAAGACAAAAGTTGTAGGTGGCAGTTTTGTCTCTCTTCTCTGAGCAACAGAGGAAAGGAAACCTCATGTTCAAGATTGTAACCTGTCTACTTAGAAGGAGAGGTTAATCTCATAGTATTTGTTGTACTAAAATTTTGTTTGGAGAGGATTTTTTTGTGCTTAGATTAATTGCCTCATGAAGTTACAGAAATCTTCAATTACTGCTTAACTTGAAATAGTAAACAAACATACAAGCTTGAGGTGCATTCTTGTGAATGTTGAGAAATAAAGTATATATATTAAGGAAAGGTTATATAAATATAGAGAGACTGCAACTGGTTTTAATTCAAATAAGTAAAGTTTTGACTAGTTCCCTTTGCAGCAATTCCAGGTGAAACTAAATCTTTGGATTTCACATGAAGAATTTGAATACATAACTTACTTTAAGTAGTTTTATTCTGATGTTTTTCCTCATGAACTTTCTCTTGCTTACACAGCCCTATAATACTTGCTACACATATTTATGAATGCACATTGATACCAATCACTGTTTATCCCAGATGTCTAAGATAAATAATTTCAAGATACAAATTAGGTTTCATAATTCATGCATGAGTATATTTTTTAGATAAAACAGAGGTCATATAGATTCTCATGCAGAAGAATATGTGTTGTGGAAAGAGGTGGTTTTGGGCTTTTTCTGTGGAGGTAATAATGCATTTAGATGTCATGACATGGTAAATTTTGGATTTTCTAATTTGATTTGTAAATTCTCTAATAATATTCTCTTTCTTCTCTTCTGCCTATTTGTTAGGATACTCTGTAATTCTGGATATCCATACTGTACTTTGGTACAGAACACCTAGTTTAAAGACAGCACTTTTATTATATTTCACATCTACATGTAGTCAACAAGAGAGAAACCATACTTTTACATATCTATACTTTTTTACATACCTACATTCCAGCATTTTTTTTTTGCTAGTAGCTTATACTGTCATCTTTATGCATATTATTTGTCTTTTTATTAATAAATCAAAAGGAAAGATAAACAAGAAATGTAACCATCTCCTAAGAAATTTGACTGTGTTGGAAAAGTCTACTACAAATAACCATTCTTTAGAAGGGATGTATTTTTAATTCCATAATACTTTCTTTTATTTTTTTTTCCCCCACAAGTAGATTTTACATATTTCATAGGTTTGGTAGATTTTTTTGTGGTTAATTCATTTTGTGAACCAAGAACATTTTGCGTTTTCTGTTTCCATTTGCTTTTCAGACAAGAACCATCTTAATCTTCATTGTCATTCCGTTTCCTTCTTGAGACACAGGATGTTCAAATAGTATTAATTTTCCTAAAAATCTACTTTCAAATGCCGCTTGACAAGTCTCTAGCAGCAAATTTAAAGTGACTAATTACGTTGCATTCTCTGCAGCTCTGGTGCGTTGCAGTGCAGGTGAGAAAAAGGGATTCTGGAAAAGAGTCGTGGCTTCAGGAGCCAGGTCACTGCCACAGAGGGGCTGGGCAGAGCATTTGTCCTTGATCCATGTGGTGTGGATTTACCAAAAGCATCCTCCCCAGCCATTCAGCTGAAGGCAAAGACTTCATGCGTGTTGCCTACAGCAAAATGCAAGAGAATTAATCAGGAGACAGTGGGAAGAAACTTGAGGATTAATGTAATTTGAAAAGGGTCATTAAAAGTTCTCAGTGATTCACACAGCATTAAGGAATTATCGTGGTCAGAGCATTGGTGTTTCATAAAACTGGCATACTTTATTCAGCTATATGCCTGTAGGTAAATGTATAAACTGCTTGAATAAAAAAAAAAATTGCAGTTTAAAGGTTTAATCCATCACTTCTGTCAAGATAATATATTTTAAATTTTTGTCATTAAAATATTCAGAAGAACATGGAATTAGTTCTAAAGTTAAATTAAAAGTCATGGTTGTTAAAAATATGCCTTCACTGTTAGAATTTGTGGAGTGACAAGACTATTTTAGGCAAATGCAAGACATCAGATTGTGACCTTTTACCAAACAAGCACTTCTTGTAATTGTAATTGCCTTGGGCTAGTGAACACAACTATTACACTCATTTACACAATAATTGTACACATATTTGAAAAGATGTGTCATATGACTTGAATGCCTGACTTACAATAGTTTGGTATGATTACAGCTAGTTAAACCAGATGGGAAAACTGTACATAATCATGTTAATTACTCGAATGAAAAGATACAGAAACTTGTGGATAAGACCTATAAATTATATCCTATATTCTCACTTTAAGTCCAAACTGTAAGCTTTTCCTTTTTTCTTCCTTTTTAAGTATTATGTCCTGCATTGTTCAAAGACTGTTCAAAGTTAGGGGAAACAAGTTTCTCTCAATGTTTTTTCTTCACTGTAATATAGAATTAAATATTTCTTTTTTATTTATTATGCAAGGATTTTTTTTCAAAATATCTAAGCCAGTGGTGCCTACTAAATAAAATTTAAATTAAAAAAACTTCCATTCCTAGTGAAGTAACCAACTTCAGAGGAGCTCCATGATGATGAATTAGTCTGCTCAGTGGACTTGTTAACTCCAGATAAAAGAGAAGAATAGGCTGCTGGTTTTGCACCAGCTGACACAGTGTGAGACTGATCCCAGGCTGGACCAACTGCTCCAGAGGCAGAGCTTGCTCTCCCAAACCCTCTGGGGAAGTTGTAAGCACATCTCATGATTTTAGAGCAAGTCATCTCCATCTCTAAGGAACTGTGGGTGTTGAATGCAGATGCAATTTAAAAACCTGTGGAAATAATTTCAGCTGAGAAGTTCAATGACTGAATGTAAAATACAGACAAAAGTGCTGATCTGCAGGAAAATCTTTAAGAAAAAATATTATATTTGAAACATTACTTTATTGACATCATTAATTTAATACTTTATAACCAAAAAAATGCCAATAGAGGGAGGACAATGTGACATTTATAAGTTTACCCATTATAATTTTCACTTTTCAAAACCAGCACTTTTTTTCTGCTTACAGACACAAGATAATAGACAGGCTATTATATTTCCATGAATGTCCTATTTTGTTTAGAGATCAGTGTTATCTGTCTGCTTATTGTTCCAACTTTTAGCCATCCCAGAGCTACAAAAATGTGACATTGTCATTGTTAACCTCATCGTTATTACTTATTTTGAATTAAGTATCTAGACATCCTTCTTTTCCGTATTCAACTCATCATTTGCATTTGTCCAAAACACAGCAAGAAATTAAACCTACTTAAATATCTGAGAAGCTAAACCATGTTTCCAAACTATACAGACAACACTGTATACAAAAGAGTACAAGAGTACAATTTTTATTACTGAGGTAAAATCATTTTCCTAAGCGCATCTAAGGTGCATTTACAATAACAAAAATGCTAGTGTGCATAGAAATTATCTCAGAATATCTTATTGTTCTTTACTTCAAAGTAAAATTTTCTGAGGCTGATTAATAAAATAAAATCTATTGTATGAAATGATTCTTGAGATTAAAAATATATTTTAAATGTTCCTAAGTCTGCTGCCAATGCTCTGTTATTAATAACTTGGCTATCATTTGCAGGCAGCTTTTAGTAAGTCTGTTTTTTCAAAAAATGACAACACTTGGAAGAGAAATTGGCCCTTATTGTCTTTGCAAAAAGTTTAGCAGTGAAAATCCTTTTTCAGAAAAGTTTGGAAGAGTTTCATACTCTCGTGAGTTCCTGTGTCAGACCTCCAGCATGAGGCTGCTCTCTCATGGGAAAAGCAGAATGGATGGGAACAAAACAGCCTCATTTCTTCATCCAAAACATCTATATCAAAGAAAATAAGCAAGATAAAAAGGAAAATTAAAATTTATAAATATAACAAAAATTATTTTTTGAAGGTTCTTAGAACAGGAGTTGGAAATGTTGCCCTGTTTTGAGCAGGGGTTTTGGACTGGATGATCTCCAGGTTGCAGTTCTTTGCAGCCTCACTTAGCTTTGGTTCTGATATTTCACACAATAAGTGCACACTTAGAAACTCTCTGAAATATCCATATGTTGATGAGGTATTCTGTTTAGTATTTGAGTTCGACATCTGGTATGGAAAAAAATTAAAATTTTCAGTGACTCTTTTCAAAAATATTTATTGCATGGAGCCACTTTTAATCTCTTTACAATATTTGTTAATGAAATATGTTTTTTTGAAATCTGTCCAACATTACACCTGACAACTTTCTGTCATGATTTTCTATATACTCTTTATATTTTTGCTTTTCCTTACAATGTTTTTTTGTTCTCTGGTGAATATGATTGATTTGATTTGAAGTATGTACCAAGGGTAGATCTTCCCCTTCCCTGTGTTTCCCTTTAAAAAATAAGAAAATAGGAGAAAAAAAGATGTGAATGTATCTAGGAACATGCATTCACTGAGACTCCTTTTGCCTTCCACATTTGCTTCCTAGTATGAGGTCTTCCCCTGGAAAATTATTATGGCATGGCTCCAGAGTTCTTCCACAACAAAAATAATTTCAATTTCTTGCTAGTTGGTTTCTGATAGTTTGAATCTATCAGGTACTTTAAAGCCAATTCCACTCTCAGAAAGAAATCCCAGAAAAATGAATATGGCTTTGCATAATTTTTATTATTTTAATTATTTATATTTCAGTTGCTGTAATAGGTAAAATATATTAGTTTCAAACTTATCACAAGTGAATCTGGCTGAAGAATACTTAACCTGTAGCATATTGATAAATAATTTTGAAATGTGCATGAAGGGTAAATATATACTTATGGAATTGGTTTGGGACCCCACTAACGCTTGATAAATTCACTTCTATCAGAATAAGTAGCAAAGCAGTAATAGGGGGAAAAGCTCCAAGTGATGCAAGTTGCACTTATACATCAAGCAGATAATTTCACTAGAAAAGTGTGATGCTGTCCTGTTTTCTGGCACTCTTCCCTATCCAAAGTGAATTTGGGGGTGATTTCCTTTCCTTTCTCTTAATTTTTAGGTCTGAAGGCACATGACACACAGTCCTAACACAGAAAGTACCCTCAAGTTTCCTTTTTTTGGAGTGTTCTTTTCACTCTTTTAAGCCTCCATTGTGGTGGGCTCTAGATTAGCAATCTGTGATTAGTTCACTCAATGACTAATTTAAATTAGTGCCCTAGAGCCTCCTAAGCTTGCCACCATCCTTGCTGAGGTACCATTCCCTGTTATATCATCTTTTAGTGCAGCAGTAATCAGCCCTGAACAACTACAGTGAGATTTTCCTGAACTTATTAGACAAAAAGGAAAACTGAACAGGAGGGAAATAAAAAGAGAATATCATAAACATGGTATTTCTCAAACTGCTTAAAAAATAAAATGGAATAATAGTTACCGGTTCTAGTTTTTCTGAAAAGTAGCTCATTATTTATTTTTCTGCACTGATCTGCTAGTTTCAATGTTCCTTTCCAGGATTATATATTATGAATTGGGCATGAAAAGGGTCTGTGGTAGCTTTTGAAATCCCAGTGAAACCCATTTGCAATAGTAAAACCTATGACATCTTACATGTATTGTGTATGATACAATACCCAGAGACATTCCATGTGTGCCACTAACAAATGCTGCAGGTAAATTAAACCTCTGATGGAGGCAATAGTTTCTGGATCCTGTCTGAAAGAACAAATATTGTAACTGTATATAGCAGAGATGTAACTCAATCAGAAACGTTAGAACTTTCATTATGGTTTTGACAAGTCTTTTGACTCTTTATGCATAACATAAATCTATCTAGTTTTCCTAAATTCCAGGTATCTGTGGGGTACAATGGGAATGTGATGTCCAGAATTTGAAGGTCCATCTAATCATGAAAATTCATCTGCATATTTTAGTAATTTTTTTTTTGTATGTTTCTGTGAGGGTGGTAAGACACTGGAGCAGGCTGCCCAGAGAAGTTGTGGATGCCCTGTTCCTAAAGTGCTCAAAGTCAAGTTGGATGCTGCTCTGAGCAACTTTTTCCAGTGGAAGGAGTCCCTGCCTGTGTCAAAGGGGTGGTAGAACTAGATGATTTTAGAGATTCCTCCCAACCCAATATGACTCTAAGAAAGTAATGTAGGAGCAGAAGGTATCATCTATTGCTCATTTGACTCAGATCTTTCTTTCTTCCTGAAATACAGTAGCTTGCTGCTCTGTCTGTGGAGGCCTTTGTATATTACCTTTGTGTATTAATATTTATTACCTAAATATTAATAGTCAGGCCATTATTACTTTAAAAGTATTAAAAGGAGCTGTCAGACTTTTGGATAGACTATTCCCAGCCAGTGCACTACATAGAAAAGATATGGCTATTACTGCTGGGTAATAACTTTTATCTGCCTTTTTTCTCTCTTTAAAAGACACAGAGCCATGTAACATAATAGCTACTACACACAACTGTTTGTGGAAAGAAAATTTGTTCTTTGCTATCAAAACGGAACACAAGGATAAAATATTTCTGAGGAACAATCGTTCAATCAGTATAAGAATATAAGAATTTATTTCCTCGTGAAAAATATATTCCTGTTCCCTCTAATTTTTGTCATCTGGAAAAAAATTGATACACTTCTGATTTGATCTTTCTCTAGTACTTTGTAAAAACAACTTCATTTCTTATAGGAGTGTTGCAGATCTATATTTTAAGGTTCCATACAGGTTTGGGGGTTTTTGATATCTTGCATTTGAGGTGACAGCTAATTTTCTCATTTCAGTAGCACACATGTAATGGATTTTGAACATTCAGAGAAAAGTCAGCCATCTAAATAGAAGCCAAGAGTATTTGTATACAAAATGGGTTGTGATCCTACTTTCTACACAGATTCTGCATTCCGTATTTCATATCTATTGGGAAAGAGTTTAACTTGCTAGAAAATTGCATTTTCCAAAAAAAATCTTTACAGGCACGTCACTTGTTTTATGGGGATTTAGATTCCCTCTCCTAGATTTACACAAGGATTATGGCACCAAGTAGGGTTTACAAAAACATAGGAATTAAACAAAGGGGATCCATAAGAAATTTTTGAGAACTGATATGTCAGTTGGGCTCCTAAGTATCTACACCATTTTCAGAAACAGGATGAAAGCTCCTGAATCCCGGGTGATATGCTGTAGTAAGTACTGGGCTGTGGCATGGAGCTCAAACACGAGAAGCAGCATGGATTTCTTAGCAATGTACCCTTCCCTTGCTCACCAGCACACATTACTGAACTTCTGAAAAAAAAAAAGTGTTTTAGCCCAGTCCATGTCCTTGTTTGTCCTTTCTAACAGGGATCCTCTGTATGGCACTGCATTGTGCCTTGTAGATAAACTCTGAAATAGATTAGAAAACTCTTGCATATTTAACTCGGCCCTTCACTGAAAAACTTGGGAGTTTGCTTTACAGACAGTATATACACAACTAGGGTGGATATTTTTATGCACCAAGCATTAAATATGGTTGTGTAATCACCAGCTCTGGTAACATTTCTGTAGACCAAATGTTTATGATGTCTAATCTCTGTTTGTTGCCAAGTAACCGTATGATATGTGCTAATATAACATCTGCCATACTGAGTTTGTAGACAGAGCTTTATTTAAAGCTTGGCACATTAAATGGACAATATGTGTCAGATATTATTGTTCTCAGGCATGTTCTTCTCCTTCTCCTTACATGGACTGTGTAATTTATTTTTGGTTTTCATATCCTATGATAGACCTTGATTTTCCATCACGTTATGAACCAGAAAAGGTATGGAAACAAAAACTTCACAGCTGAGATTTATACAGAGATAATGCAGACCTGAAGTCCTCTGTGCCAAGGTGTCTGCTGTTATAATGGAAGGATCTGTACATGCAGCATAGAACCAGGCACAACATCTGCATGATAAACTTTGGAGCTCTACAGTGCAATGTGCATGGCATGCCCCCCATCCCACCTGCTGCACAGACACTAAGTACTTGGGATACCAGGCTTTCTAAACCTGATTGTACAGTACAAATATTTCTAAAAGTTATATAAAAAGTGGAGACTTGCTAGAGAAAATTTGGTCCAATAATCTGCTCAGAATAGGGTCAGAGAGGGTAGGCTGCTGAGGGTTATATCCAGTTGGGTTTTAAATCTCCAGTGATGGAGTCAATCATATAGATAATAGACAATAGTATCTCTGGGCAAACTGTTCCTGTGGATGATCATCTGTGAAGTGAATAATATTTTTCTTATGTTCAAGTGGAATGTCCTGTGGTTTTCTTCCTCTTATCCTGTCCCCTACCCTAAGAAGAGTATGGTTCTATTATCTTCACTCCACATATCACGGTTTTTCAGACATGGACAAGATCCCTTTGAGGGATCTCTTCTCCAGGCAGAGCAAACTCAGTGATCTTGGTCTCTCCTTTTCTGAAATGCTCCAATCCCTTAGTCACTGCCCTTACCCCTGTATGTCAGTATCTCTCTTGTGTTGGAGAGTCCAGAGCCAGGTCCAACACTCCAGAGGTATCTCAGCTGAGAAAAGGGGAAGGATCACCTTCAACCTGCTGGCCATGCTCTGCTTGATGCAGCCCGAGGTGCTGCTGGTCTTTGCTGCAAGTGCACAGTGCTGGCTCATGGCTGACTTGTGTTCTATGAATCCAAGGTCATTCCATGCCAATCTGATGTTCAGCTGCTTGGCTCCAGGTCTGTATTGAAGTTTGGGATTATTGCTCCCCTGGGACAGGAATTGGCAGTTCACTCTGTTGATCTTCATGAGGTTCCTGTCAGTCAGGCCATTTCTCCAGCTTGTCAAGGTGCTCTGAATGGCAGCAGCCCTGTCAGTCACCAACCACTCTTCCCAGTTTTGTGTTCTGTGAACCAGCACTGATCCTTGTGGCACTGGCTGCCCCAAAAGTTTTGTGCTACTGCAACCTCTTCGTCCAGAAGTTCACTCAGTTCTCAGCCCATCTCCCTATCCACATACAAAATCCATTGAGCTTGTCAGTGAGACAAAAACCTCTCTTAATTCAAGATGAACAGCATCAGTTGCTGTCTGCAGGTGCACTGAGAACATCGTATCATCACTGAAGGCTATCAGGCAGGTTAAGCACCACTTTACCTTCATAAATCTAAGATGACTGTTCTCAGTCATCATCTTGCTCTTTATAATCTTGGTAATGGTTTTCAGGACTGTTTGTTCCATCATCTTCTTAGGGATCAAGGAAAGACTGTCCAGCCTATACTGCCAAGATCGTCCTTCCAGGCTTTTTTGAAGATTAGGAGTGATATTTGCTGTCTTACAGTCCAAAATCTCTCAACTTAAAAGCAAAACCCTTGTCTCAATGGAGTAGATTTAAAAAAGCTGTCTGAGAGGACAGAAAAAACGTGTGCTTAATGAGAAGTATGAACAGAAAATAAAAAGTCTTCTAATTGTTCACAAAAGTGGGTTTTTTTTTTCAGTTTTTAGGTCACAAGAAATGATAGTATGTCCAAATGCCTTGCAGAGCAAAGACAGATTCAGAAGACTAAATTAATGAAATTGCTTGGAGAACAAAGTAATTGTTCTAATCTTACCGGTCTAAGACAGAAATTGAACAGAGAGAACGATAGCAGGTTACCTTTTAAATGAGATGATTTTTAAATAGAACAGAATTAAAAGATTCAATACAAATCCTGAAAGTGAAAGCTCTGTGAAATATTAAAAATCTTTAATTGCAAGGCCTTTAAATGTCAGCTCACTGGAAGACTTGAAGTGGTCAGGGTGCATAGGATTCTCTTCACTTTACAAGGCTTCTTCAGGGGCTGAGAAATCTTACTTTGAAATGTCAGCATTATCAGCAGATATATATTAGATTTAGTTATAAAAAAAATAGAGTATCTAGATTTTATCTCCAAAGCTCATGAGCTAGTGTATATCCAAGAACTATCTACCCTAGCTCCAAAAAAAGAAAACAATAATAAAAGCAAGGCAGGAAGAAGTTTCCCAATATTACCAGTTATTGCCTAAAATCATTGTTCTACTGATGCTACCTTGAATGGGGTACTTTAAATTGTGACTGAAAAAATCTTCCTGGCACAAAAAAACTTGGAGATGCTGGTCAATAAACAGCTGACCATGAGCCAGGTGTGCCCAGGGGCCAGGAAGGCCAATGGCACCTGGCCTGGGTCAGCAATAGTGTGGCAGCAGCACCAGGGCAGGGATTGTCCCCCTGTGCTCAGCACTGCTGAGGCCACACCTCAAATCCTGTGTCCAGTTTTGGGCCTCTCACTACAAGAAAGGCACTGAGGGGCTGGAGAGGGTCCACAGAACAGGCATTGGAGCAGGAGGTACTTAAATGGCCTGTAAGTGTGACATTTGGGGACATGGTTTATTGCATTGGACAGTGCTGGGTTTACAGTTGGACCTGATGGTCTTGAAGGTCTTTTCCAGGTTTCTTTACAATTCAAATGATTCTAAAACACATTCCATTTCCTTGAGTTTGTAATCTGAGTCTGAGACAGGGTACACAAATAATAGGGAAAAAAAATTAGAAACTATTGCTAAATTTTAGGGGGAAATTTTAATGGTTATGAAAATATTGATGACAAGAAATAAAAGTAAATACTTAACTTCAATGAGAAGTGTGAAGGTGGAGCTGAACAAGAAAATATAGTTATCACTGAATAATTGGACTGTATAAATGAGAGATTCTTGAAGTCTTCTGGAAATAATGATAGAGTAATTGTTAAAAAAATGTATATTTATTTTAGTCACAGAGGATATAACTTTATGATACTTCCATCCCTATATTTTCTGTGCTTTAACCTAGAGATAAAGGGAAGGAGAACAGGTTAGGGTGACAATATGAGAAGGCAATCGAGGATGATATGCAAAGAAATTTTGATAGTGTGTTGCAGAATGCTTGTTTGAGGATAATGTATTAGCCTGGCTTTTCTTATAAATTTGCCTAAATCATTATTATTTATAAAACTCTGTTTTGCTTCATGAATATGACATCTTTTCAAGTAGCCTTGTTGTTAAGAGTACTGTAGTGCTTCTATTTGTTTCACGAGCCTTCTACAGGAGTTATAAACACATCACTTCCCTAAAGACTCCTCTAAATGAAGGCATGAGCTAACCTGTAGATGCAGGAGCAGATTCTCTGACAGGCTCTAACTCCATTGCTGCTGAGTGACATGCTGGTGAGCTGCTGCATTAAGCTGAAACATCAGAGGAGCTGCTGGTGGAAATACTTCTTGAAATATAATTTAATTATTTTGTTAACAAGAGATTTTATTTTCAATAAATGCACTGATAATATATAATCTGACTTTTTGTAGCAACATTTATTTTTTTTCCCAGATGATCTGATACCTTTAAGACTCAATTGAAGGGAGAAATTTAACAGATCATGCAGATAGACCAGTCTTTAGCATAACATCCTTTTCATAAATCTGAATAGGAAATTTCCTTACCATTACCTTGCTTTAGGAATTAGTTTTGTGCAAAAACAGTGGTGCAGTGTAGAGAAACTTTAGGCAAGAGATAAAAATATTTTAACTATTTTAGATACTTTAATATTTGTATTTGGCTTTTTGTATTATGGCTCTCATGTTTGTTTGGAGACAGGGAACCTTGTCACTATAATGTTAAAAAATCTTTTAGAATCAAAGCTTTGCTTTATTCCTTCCCTTCTTCTTTATAAGATCAATATACAAATCCTAAATCTGCCACACAGAAAAAGACCAAGAGACAATCAAGATGTTAGGCTGATATTTCACTCAGTAATTTAACTACATATACTCTTTTGTTCTTTTGCATTTCAAGAATAACATCTGCCATGGCAGCATTTTGATTATTTGTACTTTTTCCATGGAGATGATCTCTGGGAAATGTCACTGTGTGTTCAAGAAAACTAACATCTCCTCTGAAGTCATAGGGATAGCACAAGTGTCACATCAGATTCAATTAGAGATGAGCAGAGAATGAAAACCCCAACATCTGGCTGCGTTTGCTCTTCTCCAGTATTTAGTGTGTTGTTCAACTCAGGGGACTCACAGGCTTAAAACATTTTAAAATGCTTTTTGGAATTATTCTTCCCATCCTTTAGATTTCATTTTAGCAATGTTTCTTCTCACTATGCATCATGAAAGCTTTTGCAACCTCTTTATTGAATACAGGTTTAGCTGTTCCTGCACTTTCCCTTAGGAAGGGATGATATTCTATTCAAAGCACTATAAAGGTTTATTTGGAAACAAAATTTTATTGAAAAAATTAAAGATTATAGCCAGTTTGGGTAAAACATCAGAAGAAATTATTAGGTGTGAGGTATAAAAACCACCTTCATTTATATGCCCAAAGCAGTAGGGCTAGGGAGTTGTTGTTTAGTTGGTTTTTTTTGGTTTTTAATATGTGGTAAGGTGAAGATAATGAGAAAGACATAAACTGAAAGGAGAGATGTTTTTGTCTTGCAATGCAAAATTTATGGGAGCATTTCAGAAGATAAAAGCTGATCTACAGTCAGTCATAGTGGAAACTAAGTCACATTAGACAGCTCATTTACTGTCATATGCCTATGGCTTTGCACACATAACTTCAGTATCCTTATATGTATCTGCCCTCAGTTTGAACTGCTTGATTCAGCATTCACACAGTGAGGCAGAATATTCTTACAGGGTTGCTGTGCAATTCATGGCATATGTGACTTTAAATGACACCCTTGTGAATGAAAATTAATATGAATGTAACTGAGAGCAGAGATTGAAGGTTGTTAGAAGTCTCAAGCAGGTATAAAGAATTCCCTTCTTGTGAAAGACCTTATCATATATTTAGTTTTTAAAAGGCATTGATCTCTCTATTGATAGATCTGAATACATAGGGCTATATGTATGTAAGGAGAAATAAGGGGAAAAACCACATCCCTGCATTGCATTACATTTTTTTACTCAGCTCACATTTGCTCTGAGGAATCTCAGAGTTCTCAGTATCAATATCCATCTGGACAGTGACTGTGTAGATTAATGTTTCAAGACTGCAGCTTCAAGCTGCACATAATTAATTTTATTGCAATCTACTGTAGACTAGTGCTACTGGATTTCATTCTACAGACATTTATATTAAAACAAACAAACCAAATATAAAAGTATACATCAGAGATTTCCAAGGCATTGCAATTATCAACTGGAATGCTGTAGTTTTTCCTTCTATTCTTTTAATTACTTGTGATTCCTGAATATGTCCTTTGATGTCAACATTTCATAACTGATGGCTTTCCAATGAGAGTGCTTTATTTTTAGCATACATTTCAACATAACAATCTAAACCCAAATCCATTGTTTTGCTCTAGGTTCAAACCTTCTCCACTGACATTTACATAAGATAATCATGCTTGAATAAATGTTCAGATGAGGTGGTTGGTAGGGTGGGTGCACCCCACGCACTTCACAGCCACGCCCAGGACAGCTCTGAGAGCATGTGGAGCAAGCAGCACTGCCAGGCACTGCCACAGAATTACAGAAGGGTTTTGGGCTGGAAGGGACTTCAGAAATTATCTTTCATGGACAGGGTCACCTTCCATCAGACCAGGTTGCTCAGGGCCCCATCCAGCCTGGCCTTGAACACTTCCAGGGGTGACACATCCATGGGCAACTTGTTCAGCTTTATAGTCTGTCAGACACTGTCTATATTCTCCTCAGATATCCCTCCCCTGACAGAAGTACCTTGTCTTCACAATTATCAGCCTATGACAAAATTGAAACAATAAATATAGGAGAGAAAGAAATACAAGCTCAGAAAATTAGCTAGAAAGTGCATAGGAATGAGGAATTCTCTTAAATTTCTAAGCACAAACCAAGAGATGGAGTCTTTTTGAACTGTGGGTTGAATTCAAAGAAACAGCATAGACTTCATGAAAAGAACTCCATGTCTCTGATGTCCTTTGATTTCAAAGTGTAGGAATATTTTCCCTTTGCATAGCAATGAATTCTTCCCCCTATTTAATCCTGTGCTATAGTGACAATATCTTCCAGGGACATGTCAGTCATTTTTTCTAAAAATGGTCTAAGTTCATAAACATGAGAGGTTTAATCTCATTGCGTTATCTCAAATATCAGAAAGATCAGAAGGATTTTCATCCTCAAAATGCAATTTTTTACTTCAATAAAACATTTGAACCAGAAATGTTCTAAAATATATATAACTCAGACTGGACAAGTAAGGCAACTATTTCTGTGAATTTTTGCCTGGAGTGAAATGTCCAGACAATAAACTGGCCTTCTGATTTGCAGACAATTCCATAAAATCCTGTCTTTCTCTAAGAAATTAAAACCTTTTGCAGTTATTTTCAAGGGAGAATCTGAGAGCACTTCATAAAACAGACATAAACCGAAACCTTTGGAATTATAATTTTTCTATTACAAAGCTCGTGCATTTTGAGGCAGCTGCCTTTTGATGTCCAGATTGGTGCTATTTTGATATACAGGTTGAATGAAGATTTCTTCATTGCATGTGTTAAATTCTAACAGTTGGCTGGTGTCTCCAAATAACAGAGTTTTGCACAGAGCAAGTGTTTGTAGGGATCATGTGACCACGTTCATCCAAAGCTAAAGCTGCAGCGTAGGAAGAGGAGCATGGAAGTCCGTGGCTGATGTAAAAATATTATCTTCTGGCCAGTTTCCAGCAGGGTGACTGATTGTGGTGGCTCTCACTTTCATTACTGCAAGACAAATTGTTCAATATATTTTAAATGTACATCCAATCTGATAGACACGGAATGTGAATTTAGGCACTTTTTCTCTGAGCAGGATCAATATGTCTGCAGCTGACTGATATCTCTGAAGTTGTATATTAATTTTTAATAAATCTTCAGAATTGGTTACTTCACTTTTTTTATTTTTTTAACTTTACTTCAAGTTTGACACATATTTGTTTTCAAACCATTCATCAATGATGGTTCAGAAGTCAAACATAAGACAAGCTGTAAACTTGATTTATGATCAAACAGTTTTCCTTTAAAAGGCACTGACCTATCAATCCCTGTTGTTTTTAAAGAGGAATATACCAGTTTTGATTACCTGTGTCTGGGATAATGTTCTGGACTTATAAGTGATTGGGGGGTTGGGGGCGAAGGTGGTGAAAAACAAAAGAAAAAGACAGTGAGAAGGAAAGAGAGAGAAAAAAACAAGAGGGAGGAAGGGAGAAGTGAATCCATGCATCATTAGATAATAATATGCAGGAACTAAGATTCTTGCCAAGAGACTTGAGAATTCCCTCATGCAAGAATAGGAATCTGAGCACTGTGTTCTTCCTGTGTGACAACCATGTTGATGAGTACTACCAGGTGGGAAGAGGATCTTCTCTTTATATTTTTAAACAATTCAAAAGAATTTTTGTTTTTTGGATACCGTACAGAAGAGGAAGTGCTTTCATATCATGGATATTTTTGTAGAACAGGAAAATTATTGCCTTCCTGCATCTATTTATACAAAAAAGAATAAAAAGTATTTAACTTATTTAAGAGACCAGATATAGCTGTGAGTTTTATAAATTTTGCTAGGTTGTTGCTATTTAGTAAAAGTTTAGGGAGAAAGGAATAAGTTATGCTTTTGCTGTCCAGTTTAGTAGATAACTGTGGCTCAATAAATCTGTCTGTAAATAATATTGTCTTTGAATGGCCTCTCACATGGCCTAGCTAAGAAGTTATTCCCCATGATTTTAAGGATATGAAAAAGCTTATAGAAGACACATAGGTCTACTCTAGAGTTTTTAAATTAAATGAGGATTGTAGTAACTCTGTATTGTCCTTTAATGTTGCTATCTCTAGAGAATGCACACTTCAGAGGTGTAGAGACAGCTAGAGAAATTCCCACCTCTGCATCAGTACACTGGGATTAATATGCCAGAATTTACACACATTTTCAGACTAAGAAATGGATCAAATAGACACTAAAGGCCCTAATTGGCTGAGGAAAAGTTTCTGATCACCTTGGAAAATTTGATTTTTTCAACACATATAGTTATTAAAATTATTTTCCTTGCCTATATAATCCATATGCACAGTATTTCCCTCCAGTCTAAAGCCTGGGAATGCAGAGTACCCACGGATACTTTTACTTTTCTGGCCAGGTGAAGGAGTTGACCCTAGGAAATGTGATTGCTTTTAGGACAGACATACAACAGTGTGAGGCTGGTAGATATCTAAAGGAATGAAATGTTGTGATATTTTTCCCCAGTTTAGATTTTTTTAGGTTGTATTGTCTTACTAAATATTAACTCTTACTGGCTACAAACATTGGTAACTATCCCTTTAAAATAAGCATATGACACGATTATCTTATACTGCATCTTTCTTTTACTGTTGATTAGGGCGGTTTTGTACTCCTGGGGGATGGGACAGAGTGCACTCTTAGCAAAATGGGAGGAATAGGTGACAAAGTAGAGAACAGAGACGCTCCTTCAGGAAGCCCTGAAAAGTTGGAGAATGATGGAGTCTAACAAAGACAAAGCCAAAGTCTTGCTCTAGAAGTGGAACAATCCCACGCAGCAGAGCAGAACCTGGGACTCACTGAGTAGGAGAAAGCTTTACATGAGTGGTCCTGTGAGCCCAGGTGGACAGTAAGTTGAGCATGAGTTGCTGAAGTCCAACTGCACAACTCTTGGCAAAAATTTGGGCAGCGTGTCCAGGAGGGTGACCCTTCCCAGTCCTGTAGTGTCTGTGAGATCACACCTGGGACATTGACAAATTTTCAGCTCTGCTGTTCAAAAAGACAGATGTACTGAACCAAGCCAAGTGCAGGGCCACTGGGTAGTTGGCAGCTGGAACACTCAAAGTGGAAAAATCTACATCCAGAGATGTTCAAAATGTGACTGGATGAGGTCCTGACGACCTGCTCTCTTGGACCTGCTCCAACAGGAGATTGGATCACTTGGCTTCCTAAGGATCCTTCCAGCCTAGATGCTCCTTTTATTCTGATATATAAGTTATGTGTCCAATTTATTATTTTCAGTAGCATTTGATTTGTTAAATTATGCATTAAATCTTATAAATTAAACTGAGCATAAATTTTATAATAACTTCATACTTCTGTTGCAGGATGATTTATCTTCACACATCCTGGGCCTATTCATTTAAAAGTAGAAAGCTTCTTAGAGGTCTGAGATACAGGATCATAGAAGTAATGTTGATCTTTGCTTAAACTGATAAAAATGCTGGTTTCTAATCTCCTTATTCATTGCATTAAGATTAACTCCACAAGTTACTATATCATTACTTAAAATGGGAGAACTTTGCTCACAGTTTCAAAACAGATTTAGAACAACAGTGACTCAGAAGACATTATCTGATGAATAGTAATTGAGTTGAGAATGACAGAACTGCAAAATTAAATTTAAATTCATAGTGGATGTTTAAAAAATGGCAATGTGTTGATGAATTGTGAGCCTTTACAGAGAACTTAAGAAATGGGAATGACTAATTTTACAGTTTAAGAGGAAAATATATTTTGAATACTTTTCCCTTCCACCCACTTTAGCCTTTAAGGAAAAAAGGAAAAAAGAGAGAGACAAAAGAGATAAACAGAATTAACATTGGTGTAAGGAAAAATAGCAAACTAGAGATGATGCCAAAAATCTTTCAGATCTCTCCAAAGCCTGTAGTGTAGAATGATTTCCCACAGAGACTAGGAGCTGTAAGAAGAATGAAATGAGAGATTTGTGGACCAAGTACACACCTTTCACCCCTCCACTGAATTTTGATTCATTGCTGGGTCTGATGTGTTAACACCTCTGATACCTACTGAGTGGGTTTATGCTTTTATCATATAAAGGATAATCTCTGTAAAAGAGAAACATGACTCAATAATGGTTCCATTCATGGTCATTGTTGCAAAGTTGGAATTAGTGCTGTACCTTTTAAAGAACGGTGATAATTTACTAAAAGACCAGAGGAAAAACAGTGAAGAGAATGCAAATAAGCTTGTCCTGCTATTCCACTGACAGGAGATGAGTGTGTTTAGTAGATTAAGCCCATACACATATGGGTATGTGTGTGTGTCAGTAAGAAAAGGAGCATTGATTTTGACAAGTTGAAGGGAACAAATATTCTAGAGCTGTATCAAAATGTCAAATGCATTTTAAATCTGCGACAGCCCATAATCTGTGTTAAAAACAGAAGTATGAATTGATGTTGAAAAGCTGAATATCAAAATGTTGCAGGTGACTGGAAAAGATGGAAATTTCCCATGAATATTTACTATCAGTATTAAAAGAAGAAAAAATATATTTTTTCGTATGGCATGCACTCATCTGCCAGACATAGTAAAGAGTACACTTGCTACAACAATAAAAATCGTGATAATCAATGTAATTTCTATGAATTAAGCAGACAGATATTATATTTAGTAGAATAACATGGTTTATATACATGCATCATTTAAACACACTTCAACAATCTTCAGAAGGTTTTTGACCACTACAAAATTCTTTCTATTCCATTATTGCATAAGTCTACTAATATTATTTCAGGGTAGACCAAAAGGGAAAAGGGAAGCCATCGTATTAAGAATCATGACATTATTTCATTGTATCCATTCCTTGGATTTTGCAAACAGCCTTTTTCTAGTACTCCACTTAACAAAGTTTCAGTGTTGAGAATATATTTTCAAATAAAATTTTCGTCAAATATTCAAAATTGTTTTTCAGAAACTTAGTTTATATTATTTATCTTTTAATGACTATGCCTTACAGAAAAGTAATTAAATATCACAGCAAACTATGAAATTCTGGATAATATTTACAAAAAGAGAAAAATTACAATGTCAGTGCATTTCTGATTTGTTTTTTTTCTCGATTGATTTGGAGGGCTTTGTTGTTTTTGTTTTGTTGCTTGTGATTTATTTTTTTTTTCTTTTTTGTGGGAGTTTAAAGAGATTACTTTTTTTAATACAAGGGCCTTTAATTTTGGAGTTATATTTTCTGTCTAAGCAGAAACATTTACAGCTATTGAATGCATGAACATTATTGAAACAAAAAAAACCACAAAGCCTTCTTGAAATTATTGGTATAAAACCAAGTCTTAGTCTACCCAATAATAATCAGAACACTACATATGTGAATTTCTTTCTTTTCTAGCACCACTAACAGATAAACCACCAAAGCTTTTACACCCCTTGGAGAGTAAGCTAACAATTCAGGAGACCCAGTTAGGTAAGTAGCAAACAAAACCTCTGTTCAAATTGTACGAAGGAATTTGATGTGTTAATGTATGATGATAATGTGATGGCATGTTGACCTTTGTAATTTCATTGAAAAGACATCAAATATATGTTGATTCCATGCAGAGATGTATGATATATCATCTACAAGATTGTTGTTCACAAAAAAAACTTAATAGTTAATACTGAATGCTAAGTCTTGGTTGATGATACTAGGTTTTATCCTGCTAAAAATCAACAGTCACAAGAGTTCCTGAACTTTTTTTTCTAGACTTTCCCTTTTCTGTATGTTTGTACATACTGTGGGATTCATTGGGATTTTGGGAAGACTTCTGTACTTTGTTGGCTGTTTACTGAATTGCAAAAATATTCCATAATTACAAAGGTGGTGCTGGGCAAATTATCCAGCCAGCTATAGTGTTATCATAATAGCACCTGATAATTCTAAATGTATGGATATATACATATAGATGAATGAAGTGGAATTGATGCATGCAGAAAGCATTTTGTTTCACTTTTTCTGTTCTAGTGGATGATGGGTATGCTTGGTCACTTTAGCATCCTACTGCTGCAGAGGTGATGAAGGCTCCAAAACTGAGTGCTTGAGTTACTAGATTTTGCAGGATATAGCAATTTTTCTCATTTATGGATTGACAATGAGGGCAACTTGTAGGAGAAAAACAGTAAGTTACACTGGAATTATGCTTTGGTGTCAGAACAGTAACCTATTGATAGATTTTCTAGCATGTTGGCTACAGGAGAAAATGGAAACCAATCTGGTGAAAACAAATCTCATAGAAAAAAATATATATAAATCTCATAGAAAAAAATACTGCAAGTAAAGTTCAGTACATTCTGCAACACAACATCAGAAAAAGCAGAAGGCTTGCAAATTAATTCTGACAGTCATTGGCAGAGCATTTTATGGTGATTACCAGTTTATGGCTAATAGTGGCCAGAGAATAACTCATATTTTCTTTGATATTAATAAAATATTACCTAGAATGATTCAGACTATCCAGGTAAATTTCTGATATGCTGTTATACAGTTTTTTTTAGAAACTATTATATAGAGAAGAAGACATGTAGCATATTTCCTTCTAGAGCTACTTTTTATTGTTCTGAAGATATTGTTTCTGATATGCTGTCTCAGAAAATCTTTCCTGCATGCCGGTCCGAAATGATTTTACATTGTTTGAACACAAGACTAGGGAACAGACAACAAAGTGATTGCATTTTTTTTTTTTTAACTAATGTTGCTTACTGAGATATTTTTGATGGGTAAAAAGAAAAACCAAAACCAAAAGGCAGAACCTTTCTGAACTTTGATATTGTCCAGCTAAATATACTATTTGGTGAGACTGTTTCAAGAAGAGTGTAAATATTAGTGGCTAGATAGAGGCTTTTTATGTATAAATTTTTGAATTAATCTCAGTTTTGATTTCTTATAGTCTTAAGAAACATCAAATAATTTGAAAAGAGCTGGATTTGAAAAAGATACTTTTCAGAAAACCAAATAGCTGTTGGTGAATATAAAAGAGTTAACTTGAAAATGTCACTTTTCAGACACAGATTGGATAGTCTATCCATAAATTAATGTGAAGTTACAGTACTTAGCCTTATATCCAAAAGCTACGAGAATATATTAATTTCTTGTTTAGAAGCCCATGAAAAACCTGTGAGAACTGGAACAAGTGAAAAAAAAATAGATAGTTCCCTAATATAAAAACTGTATTTTTCTGCTCTTGGATTTAATACCTTGGTCCTGCTGGATAACCTTCCAAAGGTCTATGTTTCCCTGAGGAAAGCCAGTGTTCATTTCTCGGGGTCAGTTCATACCTTGCAAAAGATGAAGAATATTTTAATGTTGGAATAATGCCAAAGTTCACTTAGATATCTGTCAAAGCCAGGAGAATCCTGCTCAGCTGAGACTTGGGGTGGCCACATTTTGTGACTGGTCTAGACACTGCCTGAAATGTTAGTCTCCAAAATGTATTTGTGTGTTTGTCCCTTACTTGGAAAATAAAAGTGTTGTTGGATGCTGGAGAAGTGGAATGGGTGGTGTTCCCATTCCCAAAGAGAAGACAGAGCAAGGAATTAGGAGCTTGGGGCAGTCCAGGATTTCTTTAGCAGGTCACCAGTTACTGAGGAGATGAGACAATCCCTGTTCTCCTCCCACATTTCTGTCCCTTTCAGTCCCCTACGTGGAGCTGGAATGAAAGAGGTCTCCTGTGTCAGGGCCTGTTCTAGGATGCCATACCTACCTTACAGGGATGTGTGCAGCTCCAGGTGCGTGTGATATACTGAGAAATCAATAGTGATCACCTGCAAGCCTTCCCCTGCTGGCAGGCCCCTGTGGAGTGGTGCTGGGCACACTTCTGAGGAAGACCTCAGTTAAACCAGTGTATTGCTGTTGAAAGAGCTGCTAGAATTCAGTTCTTAAACAGAACACCTCCATACAGTATCTAAATCGAGGTGTATCTAAGACATATCTTATTCATTTGGCCCCAGCACTGCTTGGTGACAGACATGAGACACTGTGGCCTTTTCTATAAACTGGCAATTAAAAGTCATGGCACCACAAATGTATTGTGTTATTACCTTGCTTGGCTTCCATGAAATCACATCAGACCAGGATGTGGCTGTAGGAAGGAGTTTCTCTAAGGGGTGACCCTTAGAGAATGGCATAAGTCAGACTTGCTAAGGAAAAGGTGAGAAGCTGGAGCTGGAGAATCTGCACACTTCAATCCTGGGCTCCCATTGTGCTCAAGTTATCCACAGCTGGTTGTGGAAAAGGTGTCCTGCTATTCAGCTGGTATTTGGGAATGTGTTAAGCATGGCTGCATTGCAAACAGCAACTTCAGAGAGTCACAGCTATCTTGATATCTCATCAGAAATATCTTTTTCTGATATTTCTGACACTGAATAGTAACCAGAAATGCATGAGATAGAAGCACAGGATAAAAATTGAAGGAGAAGTTAATTTCTCAAAGGCTTTTCATAAAAATCAACATAGGACAGCTAAGGAATGAAATACAAAAACCCTAAATGAAGAAAGAAATACTAGTTTCTGGATTTTATGTGTTTTTTTGTTACTTCACTTCCAATTTTGCAATCAATTATTTAATCCAGTTGCAAGGATAAAAAATGCTAATTAATTTTAAACTTTTCTCCTGTTTAAAGAGCATTTAGGTAGGTATGCAACCTCACCATAAACTACTTCTCTGGAAACAGCATCTCCAGATAAAATATTGTTTTAAGTACACTCTTCAATAGATTGTGTCCTGCAAAGCTTGGAGCTGTAAGAGGAAGAGTTTCCAGCTCTGTGGTCTGGCAGCAGCATAGGCCAGGGAGAGAAAAGCTGGCAATGAACAGGAGGCCAGGGGATATGAGGTGTGGGAATGAGGAATATAATGACCAAGGAATTGCATTCTACAATATTCTTCTTACTCTCAACATGCTGACCAAATCAAGTGTACATATCCCTGACAGCATAAGACCTCTTTGTAGTAATGAAAACACAAACCTGAAAACACAAATGTAGATTTGTTCAGGAAGGAATTAATTAGCATTTTTCCTTACATATCAGAAATCCTAAAACTTTGGGTAACTGTATTTTTAATTACAGAATCATGCAGATGTAATGTATTTATGATAGAAATATATAATATCCATTATGTGTAAAATAATTTTAAACATTATATTCTGGGATGTTTTATTGGTAAATTCTGGGTCTTCTCAGTTCCACCTTTCAGATTACAGTGTTTTTCACACCAACACTGTCCAATATCTGTTCCCCTCAAGGAAACAAAGAATATTAGCTTATCTCAAAAAAATCTAGTTTTAGTAACTAGTTGGTTCATGTCATGTTACTAAAAAAGACAGATGTGATTCCGCAATAGATAGTAATGGATCTGGATTAAAAAATTACAAAACATGAAATAATTCTTTTAAACACCTCACAAGCTAGTTGGCATCTGTCTTCCCCACATTTTCAGTGTGTCTCCTGGTTCTGCACAAAGCTATAATTTGACATGCCAAAATTCACCCAGAAATACAAAGTCATTGTTGAATTATTTTTAGCAAAGTAGACTTGATTTTAGAGAAGAGAAACAATCAAAACAAACAAACACCCCAAAACAAAATGAACAAACAAACAAACAAAAGGAACAAAGTATTTCCAGAACTATATGAATGGACCTAAAATATATGTTTGCACAGGAACCAAGACAATTTCCCTGTTATCTGAATAAAGTGAATGTTCCCGAATTGTATCCAAGCCAAAATGTTACTTGTGACCAAATACACAGTGAATACTTGTCCTGTTTTTATCTAGGGCATTATTTTGATAAAATTAAATTCACTATTACATAGTGAATTTGGGATTTCTTCTTTCTCAACCTTCCCTGCACAGATTTAAGAAAAAAATTTATTAAATTACTTTTAGTATATTATTTCTAAGGTATTAATAGAATGAAGTTCCCCATCGGGGACAGAAGAATGCTGATTCATTTATAGCACTGTGTTGTCATAAAAATCTTCCACAGAAATTGACCTTGTTAATGATAAAAGCCACTCTTAACTAGATTAATCAGTCGATGTATAAATAAATTAACTAAAGTGATATGCAATAACTAGCAATCACTGACTACTTTCAGGATGAAATCAAATTGAAAGAATATTGAGAAATTTAAGTTTTATTTCTACTGATTACATGCAAATGCTCAATTCATTCTGTAGCATGAACATATGTTTTTTCACTATATGAAGAATTTCAAGTTTATTTGATTACATCAGCTGTCTTTAAACAAATTGAACCTTTTTTTTCTGATCATGTGTTTCAATTGGACACTTACTCTTTGATATATTCTATAATTAGATTAACATAACATGGGCAACAGTTTCACATGGGAATAATCAAAACTGAATTCAAGTTTACTTCTCCAATAACATCTAGTTTTTTTTCTATTTATATAAGAGCTTGGATTATCCTTTCAAAAAACATCTTGAGATGTTTTGAAAAAAAAAAAATTAAAAATCTTTTTTCTGTTTGAACTAATTAATGAAAAAAGTTAGAGTTAAAAAAACTAATGTTTTTAGAATTTTTTCACTGAGAATTTTTTAACCTCACTGTTCTGAAAGGTTTTGGTTTAATATTATATCAGTTCCTGGGCTATACTCACCTAGTGAAACATTAGGAAAAAACTTTGCTGAAAAGCTCACATAGTTAATAATTTGACTGCAAACTAGTTTATAAAAGTGAAATATTTTAAATCTAGTGTAAATGGATAAATACATATGCTATCAGCATATGGAGAAAACAACAATCAAAACAACAATAAAACCTCAAGCAGACAAAACAACTCTAAAGAAACAAAACTAAAAGTGTCTTTTGCAATTTTTCCTACCAAGACATAAATGAAAATATAAACCAACTATTCAGGAAAATCTTACATGGGAAAATATTTATCTGATTGGGGCAGAAGTTTGCATATTGCTGTTAATTTTGCTGGGGTTTTGTTGATGATAATTGCTAGATGTGCCAACCAGTTCAAGTCCTGTGGTCGTAGGCTCTGAGGACCATTATGAAAAAATGGAGAGCCCATGAAGTGTCAGGAGCAGCAGGAATAACAACAGTGAGGGATTTTCAGTTAATTTAAGCAAATTTAGTAAATATAAGTACTATCTTCTGGTTTTTCAAAATGTGCCCAAGCAGGATCATTTGGTTGGAAGGGAAGAAATGATTATAAAAAAGTTCTCTTTATTTCTCTGAAGTAGTACTATTAGGAAGTGCAGAATATCAAAATACCTCCTTTAGCACGTAGGTGCTTTTTTTTCAGTCAAACCAGATGCAATCTGACCAAAATTGCTTCTACATATTCTATTTTAAAGAGGAAAAATAACCTATTTTTTTTCTTGACATTTTCAGCTCAGATTTTAAGTTCCAAAGGCAGAAATATAGCATTAACGTGTGCTTCCCAACAAGGGTCTTGACTTAGGAAAAATAAAAAAACCTGGAGGGTGATAAGGGAGATTTTAATCTCTAATCTCTAAAATCTGAATATCAAAAAAAAGGAAAGTATTTGCAAGGTACAATGAACTCCTTTCTTTAAACTGTGAACCTTCAGACTGCATTAATGCAACTGTTTTGTAGCTGAGGCTGTCCATGAAGGGCCCAGTACAGTTTATTAAAGAGACAATAAGTGAGTCAGAATCATTCAGCTGCACTAAGGAAAAGTTTGCAGTTACAACTCAGTAACAATGTGTCAACTGATTTCCTTCCACTCTTTTTCCTAATTTAATCAAATCTTAAAAGGTTATTGTTAAGATATTAAAAATGACATTTACTTTAAAGCCTTCTTTTTCCTCTTCATGCACTTGTGTGTGTGTGACAATAAATATATATACATGTATACCAATTCTCTCCCTATATATATATTTATAATATATGTATTTATAGACAAAAGTTGACACTGCATTTGTTCAAATTTTATCCCACTTTATCAATGCTTTCTCTGGAATATTTATCTGATTTAATGGTGGAAGAGCAAAACTTTTTATTCATGCTATGTTGTAATCCATTGAGAAATGTCTGCTCCAGAGTACTACATACCATAGCTATGTGTATCTAAACAAGATTTAATGAAATCAAAAGTTTCTGTTCAGTATCGGTGCAATTATGTACATTTGATTCTTTATGTAAAGATTAGATATATGAGAATATTCTATTTCAGATTGCTTGCACAATAAAACAAGTTTATTTTGATAATATGAGAGAAGACTATGAAACTTAAGAAGACTTTATGTATCAGTTGGATAATCCTGAAAATTGGGATTCTATTTAAGACTTAAACAATCAAAAATTATATGTTCCTTACTAGTGGAGTGAAATATGCTCAGATACAGCAAAACCTTTGTAGGAATTCTCTGTGGCAGACATCAGGATATAATTATTGTAACCAAGATCATAATAAGTACACACACCAAGAAATGCAGTTTTTGTACATATAGGACATTATTTCATGTGAAACTATAGTCCTAAAAAGACTTTAATTTTATACATTTGAAACCTCAGGAATTATATTATTCTGTGATACTTTTTTGCCAGAATTTTTGCTTCACTCTATACTCAGTTTCTGAATTATATGTAGGGATTTCATCATATATGATGCTGAAAAAAAAAAGAGTAGTTATCTGCGTTAAAAAAAAACTCAAATCATCATACATCATGGTGTTATGCAGAAATATTAAACACCAAATGTCAAACTCAAAATTTAATATTGTGTACAATCATTTAAAACTGTATTTAAATTATCTATCTCCTCCAGAATATCTTGCTGTAGGGATACAGCTCTCTTGTGAGCAGTAAAGTTAATCATATATAAAGCTGATCTCAAGAAAAACAAATTGCTGAAATGACAAACAATAGTACAGTTTTTAGTCAGGAATTTACAGCTTTTACAGGAATTAGTCTGTTTTCCAGTTCCAGAGTAAATGCTTTCCAGCCTGATTGGTAAAGTCAGTGTGTGCTCCTGCAGTTCAAAGGAGCAGTTTCACATGAAGCAGCACTGAACACTGTTTTTGTCTTGGACATGCTGTGGACTTGTATTAGGATTTAGTGCTGCACACAGGTTTCATTCTGAAAAATCCATCTAAATCTGCATGCATTCTTAATTGCCAAAAATTATCGGGGTTTTGAGAGCTTGTCAGGTCACTAGAAAATGGAAAGGTGTTTGAACAAACACTGAGAGTCTGCAGGGCTTAAGTGCTTTTGATAAACTCAAAGATTATAACATAGTACTGCGAATATTTTGAAACAATCAGATAAGCAGGATCTTTTTTTATATTTGTTAACAGATATGTAACTCTGAGACTCCAGACTGCATTCTGAAGTGCTATTCTTGTCTCCTTTCATAAGATATTATGGATGAATACACAGGATATATCATCTCAAGATATAATCATCACATATTTGTCATAAATATCCAATTTTTTACTTATTTAATTTTACATATTTAATATCTGAGGAACTTGAAAATAAAAAAAAAATACAGAAATTCAACTTGACACTACATAGTGTAATTGAAAATAATTCCAACAACAGTTTACATATGGCATGTGTTATAAATCTTTATATAGTATTTTTTAGTAGAGTGCTTGATGAACTATAGATCAGTGCTTTCCTTTGTTTGGGATAGGCTTGAGAATATTAGGATAGATATGGTTATTAGTCTAAATTTCATATTGGCAAAAAAGACCAACAGTGTGTTCAACATTCACATGCCAGCCATAACTGGTGTCCTGTATCTGTCTGAGAATGCTCTAAAGAGTTATAAACAAAAGATAACATAGTATCATAACAGTATTTTCCACAATCTGTCCTCTTTTAATTTTTTATTCTTTTGCCTGAGGTAAAATTCTGACAATGGACTACATATGTGCTTTTGTTCTTTTCCACACAAGAAAGTAAAATGTCACCTGAAACAAGAGGTTTATTGAGCACTTAGTTTTCATGCCAGCCTGTAAGTGTGCACAAATAAAAGACCAAATGCAAAAAACTCCAGGTGTTAAACACTTGTCTCACTGCTGAGAGGAAGCTTTTGAGAACCATGGAGCTAAGTTAAAGGAGAGAGAAGGCATTCAGTTCAGTAAACCCAAAATTTAAATTTACAGGATTTAGGTGTTTTTGAGGCCCTGAGCTCTGCAGCAAATGTCACCTTCTAATGAATCAGTGATTGGAGCTGCTTAAAGTGTCCTTCATGTAGTTATATATTACAAGTATGCTGGTGTCATTCCAACAGCTAGTTTATAACTGAAAATACTGGAAAAGAAATATTAGACAAATGTTATACTAACCATGAAATAAAACATTTCAAGTGACTATTCATGTTCACTACAGAAATAAATGAAGCGCATACTTCAGTTAACCACATTAGGCTTATTTAGGAAAAATTATAATAAGCATTGCAAAATTACTTCTCTGTACACCAATGTAATGAATAGATTGGAGATGTGAGGCTGTAGGGTTATAAGTTTAGTTTCTTTCACAGCTTTCAAAGCAATTAATTTGAAGTAATAAATGCTTGTAATTTTTAATCATTCATTCACGGTCAGATTTTCATGAGATATCTAAGAGCATGCATGGTACATTTCCCCTCATTAAAAACCAAAGGAAGACTAGCTTCTTGATGCTGATTTTATATGTTTAGAGATTGATAAAAAGAGACCTATAGGTTTATAGTAAAGAATTTTTGTGGAATTCTTGTGTGTGGTTTTAATCTCCCTTAAGTTTCTATTAAACAGAGAATTCATCCCACTTAAGTCAAAATTAGAGGATTTCTCTTTGGAAGACCTTTTCAACTTTTAATAAAGATATTCAGTATTCATATAAAGCAGGAGACATTTACAGCAACCAATATTATTTTCTTTTTTACGTTTGTCAAGTGGCAGTTAATTTCACAGCTGGTATTTTATCATAGCTGCAGTTTCCAAAGTGCCATTTACAGTCTCCCAATGTTATGGAAAGGTCAGGAACTAAAAAAAGCTTATAAATGTGAATATTTTCCATCATGAGATACTCAAGTCAGTGAGATTATTATTCTTTGCAAAAACAAACAAACAGAAGTTACATTTAGAAGGGCAAAATCCAGGAAAAAAATATTTTGGAACTTCTGTTAGGGAATGAATGATCTTTAATGTTTTTTAGAATGTTCAGAATAATTTGATTACTATAGTGGACACACATGCAAATGTGTTACCAAGAACAATAGATCAACCTAGTTTAAATCAAAAAACTAAAATGAGGACTAAAATTATTGTAGTAGCTACTGAGGGACACACACAGGGCCTAACTCAGTATATTTGAAAGACTTCTGTGCGCTGATAGCCATTACAATTCACAGCTTGCATTTTAGTTTTATGAGTACTTACATCTTTTATCAGCATTGTTTTATTTTTGGTGCTCCTTATATCAGTCTGTCCCTGAGGTAAGGAGGAAAACGGAGGCAGAAAATGGAGTGTGGTTTCCAGGGCAGACTGAGCCAGCAGATCAAGAGGGAAGTGACTATACAGGCTCAGCAGAAAGAGGCCTGGGAAGGAGGAAAATTTTCCTACTCTTTCCTGAAGTTTCTGGACACGTAAACCTATTGGTCTTCTTGTTTTCTGTTTAAAACTATTCTGACACAGTCACCTTGAAAGAGAAAATTACCAAAACACCCCCAACATAAATTCCCTTTTAGAGTAGGATGCACAAAATCCATTAAGATGCCTAGTTTCTGTTGCTATCAATACCTTTGTGTTCCTGCTATTAGGAAGAGTGCTCACTTTTTTTCAGCTGAGATCTCTGGCACAAATAGGCTCCTGAATTAGTCAGTAGAGCCTCTCGAGAGGACACAGTTTCACCTGGCAGCTTTGCTAGCCGCTAATGGTGTGACGTTTCATGACTGCTTTAAAGAGGTGTAAATCTGTGCTGCTCTGACATCTGCCTCCTGTCACACTCCTCTTGTTTTATCCAGCTTCAGCACTCTCCCTTGCAGGGCTGGAAAATGATTTAAGGGAAAGAGAACCAATTTAAGCTGGATGAGTTCTGTGCTGATGGTGACATGAGTGCAGCAAACCCTCATGCCAAGACATGGTCAGAGTGGGAATTATAGCAGGGAGAAAGGGTGGCAGAAGGTGTTTTGGCTCAAACTGATTACAAAACATCACTCTAAGTCCACACTTGGTCAGACTAAGTTCCCAAAAAATGTTAATATCGATCAAGAGGTAGCTGTATGACATAAATCATATCACACCAGAGTGGAACTGCTTTGCAGCTACCAACATATTCCCATCAAGGTGGCTTTGCCTCGACTTTGGCAAACTGACATCTTGTTCTATTCCCTGTATAAGATTTTAGACTACTTTTTCAGACACCTGGGATGACGTACCTGAATGTGTGAATGCCTTCTTTCATGATACCTCTACATAACAGGTGAATGAATGCCAAATTCCAAAAGTACATTAAAATATAGGAATAGAGACATTTTACATTGAGCCGTTTAACAAGAAGAATTTTATAAGAGGAAATGGAAAAGGTGTGGTATACCACAGAAATTTATAGCCCAAGTCTTCTAATGTGTTTGCATTTTTGACTGCTACATTAATTGAAATGTAGCTCCATTAATTGAGATACATTAATGATTTACCATGACCATGACGAGGACATCATTATTTTGATATTATTTAAAGCTATATTGAAACACACTGCTACTTAATTGACTATCTGGTATCCAGTTAAAGAAGCTTGAGACCAAAGAAGACATTTAACTGAGATGAAAGCAAAAAGGGTATTACTCATATCTTTAATTAGATGTGAAGCTAACTTTGTTCATCCATTGTTCTTGTTCTGTCTCCTTTGTACTCATCAATATGAGTAACAAGCACCTTGGATGATGGTTCTTGTTTTTCAGCAGAAGTGCACATGATAGATTAGTGACTCTGAGAACAACATAGCAAATGATTTTTGATGGTCAGACTTCCACAGCTCAGCAAAACTGAAAGATCATTTTAATTTAGGAGGATATTTTCTTTGGTACATTTTCAGTCTTTTAATGCTGTTATGTCAAAAGACTTTCAGGCATTTTTTAGTTGTTCCTCTTGGGGGTATGAAAAAAAAATTATTTCTGCATTTGAAACATTGCTTTGTTATGAAAAAATGCATTGATTTTAATACAATCTGTACAGTAAGGTTATTGACTCAACCTTATCTGTACAATCTTGAAAGAGTATTGTATGGTTAACGTTAGAATTGAGGGGTATCTTATTTTTACTTTTGTCTGACTTTATGTTACAGGCAATTATCAGTGCAAATGGTGCCAAATTAATAGTTTTAAGAGTAAATCACTTTTATTTTGAAATTCTTCTCTTTTTCCCTTACACTGGAAATTAGATTTTCCTGTGGGAAAATTGAGCTGCTGTGTCCTCACTGCTCAGGCCAAACTACCAAAGCCCCTCCCACACTGCATTCAGTGAGTCTTTGCTGACATCCTTTTTCTCTATTCCATCTTCATTTAATTAGAAAATAGAGTTCTAGCCTAAAGTAGACCAAAAGAGAAGACTGTACCAAGTCAGTATCTCTCTGAGTTTGGGCACCCCCTCTGTTGAACTTTGTTTGTCATTTAGAAGTGTCTTTGTTATGGCAGGATGGTGTCACTGCCTGATCCATCGCCCACCACTCTGCAGTCTCCCTGCCCCTATCTCCAGTTTTGCTTTGTGGCAATCTGTTCAAGTGTGGGTGTGGACCAACTCCTCGGAGCTGTCATAATATCCTGAGGCATGGAATGAAATTCATGAGGCCTTGTGTCCTAAATTCAGTAGGATTTGTTCTGAATTAACCTAATGGATGAGGAGGTACTAGATGTTGAACTGCCAGTAGCAATTTACAAGCAACCCACAGATGAATATAAGGGCTGCAGCAGTTTGAGATGTCTAAAGAGGGAAGCTGGTGCATGTGTAATTGCTGGTTACTTCAAAGCCACTTAATCTGGGTCTCAAGTGTGACTGACTCGTAGATGAGCTGAGTCTCAGTACATGACCCCAGCAGCATTTCCTGAGACATGCATTCAGTGCATGATAAATGGAAGGTAAATCATTGCTGAAGTCTAAGGCTATGGGGTTTTCTTTCCTTTCCAAGGGGCTCACAGTATGTGTTATCGCTTGCTGTGGCACAGATGTTTTGCAATTCCTTGAACTGTGGTACCACTTTTGTGGTTTAAAGAACAATACAGTATCCTTACTAAATCATCTAATAGCATGTTTGTGTATTCAATACGAGACAGCTTCTTCACAGTTAGTAATGATTAGTTTATTTATTTATGATCAGTAATTTACCTATCCCCAAATGCATTATCTATCATATAAGCAAACGTGTAGATAAATTTGCCTTGCTTATGGAAATAAAAAATGGTACTATATTTGAATTAAAACTCTGGGCTAATTTGAAAATTAATCAGGAAAACCAATACAGACAATAGTCTAAAAATTATTTCCAGCTGTTTCTGCAGTTCATATTTTGCAGCACAGAAATACATGCAACTAGGTTAAAAGACAAAAGTATTAAAATCTGAGCAAAAATAGAGCTATTTTTAATACAGTTTTTACAATCTAAACTAGAATAAATGTGGGACTAGAGAGTCTAAAGAATGAAAAGCCGACATTATATGTATCATCTGTTTTATTCCCAAGTAAATTCTATACATAAAATATTTTTGTTATGAAGTACATAAAAGGAGAAATTATTTTAAAGCTAGCAGTCTATCTTTAAAAGTAGCTTTTTAAACAGGAAATTGTTTGATCATCCATCCACATACAGCTTGTGTATATTATAGACATGAATGGGAGCATATTACTGTAGCTGTAGATTTTACAGTCTGTATGGAATAACAAAAAATTAAGAAACCAAAGATTTTCGCATGCAGAGATGAAAACAAACATCCTGCATCATTGTCCTTATGGTAGTGAGCCATAAATGTGTTTTAAGAGACAAGAAGAAGTTGAGTTTTACCAGTTGAGTGTTTTCTAATTGATAAGAAAAAATATTTTTAAAAAATTGTTTAATTTTGTGTTTAAACTTAAACAGAGGAAAGACAATAAAAAGACAGGGTGTTTTTCAATAGGTTTCATCCTTCCCCATGCATTTGTGCTACTCAGTTCTGTCTACTTAAAACATTGATCTGAGGAATATTTATTTTGCTCTAAGCAAAGATTGGAGAAGGAAAAAATAATCAGTCAATGATTAATAAAGGTCAAGAGTTTTAAAGAACTATGCTGCATCCTTAAAAACATATAACAGGAATAGGTGGTTTGAGAGCAAATCTGTAAAGTGTAGCTAAAGAAAATAACTTGTGTTGCATTACTGTTAGCATTTTTTCCTATAATGACTAATCCTGGGAAAAAGGGACTCTGGTAAAATCTATACATTAATTGATTTAAGTAGAAAACAGTATTAAGAATGTTTAAATTATACATGTTTTTCTAAAAATTTCACTTTTAAAAACAAACTGCTTGGAGTCGTAAGTTAAAAATATGATGAGGTTGAAATCTGACATATGTAAATAGTGATAAAACTTATTTCAGAAGCATGATATTGAAAGGCGCTGTAAGAGATTCTCCAGTCTCAAACTATTTCTGATTCTCTTAAGTCTATAATCTTCAGTTGTCTTTGCAATTCAAACCCTTTCCAGTACATAAGATGAGATTCAGGATTGTGTGTCTCTTTATGGATATAAATGTTTCAGAAGTCTGAGGACAATTGAAACAATTCTGTATTGGAAAAACCATATAATTGATTCTTTAAAGAGTTAAAAAGCACTCTCAATATTTCATGCTAGCTGCATGTACCTTGTCTCCTTCTCAGGCTTCACTGTCTAGAGGGCTGTACACTTTTCCCTTTTCTTCCTTGCCTACTGGAGATAGACCCTTCTACACACAATACTGCTACCATCTATTTCCTTCCCATAAAGGGCAAAGCCATCAAAGTTTTCCTGGATTCCAATTCTGTTTCCTCCTTTTATCTTCAAAAGTATCTAGCTTTCTCTATTTAGACAGTCTCTACCACCCTTACCATAAATATTTGTCTCTTGTCATGAATAATTATGACTTTCTAGTCTGGGTTCTGCCTTCTTTTACCATTATTATTCTCGAGAGTTATTCTAATGTAACTAATGCAAAGGATTACCTGGAATTCAAACACTGTGCCTTTTGTAGAGCTATAATACCTGCCAGCAATGGAATGTTCTCCACTTTTCTATCCTGGAGTCATTTTAAAGAATTCAGTTTCCAGTTAGTCTAGGGTTATACTCCTAGCAGAGATGGGACAGACACATTTTGTATCAGTAAAGCAAGAAAGATTTCTGTGGAAGGGCATTTTCTGGAAAGCAAAGTCTTCACAAGTGGTAATTCTTGTAATGAAAGAGACTTCCTCCCCTGATGAAGTTTCACCCAAATACCCTGAGAGCAGAAGAGACCTTGTCCTTCCCCAATATCCTCCACAAAAGTGACAGTCAATGAACAAAAAAAGTCATTATCTCAGAAACATCTTCACCCTCCCACGTCCTTACCTTAACTCATCAGAAAGTCAAGAACTCTGAACATCAAGAATGTGCCTCTGAACATCAAGAGTCTTCTAACACTCACTGGTGCATTTCATACATGGCAGATATAGCTAAGACAGTTATCATCCTCTTTCAGACCACTTATTAATTAAATACATTTATTAATGGTGGTCACACAGGATGAAATGTGTCTAAAATTATTAAAATGTGTCTAAAATTATTAAAACTTGCTTGATTCACAGTCTCCACATTAATTTCTATATGTTTGCTCACCACAAAGACTACAAATTTCTGGAGAAAATACGTTTATTCTACTGTGTATGGATTCTGTAGAGTCATGCCCAACTAGACATACCTGGTCATGGCAGCTGCTACCACAGCAGCAATAATTGTTTTACTCTTTCCTTTAAAAGAGCTTTAGATTACAGTTATTGTTCCTTAGGGCTTCCTTCTCCAGTGCACCCCATGAACTCTAAATAAACCCTGTAAAGGGCATTGCCTTCTTCCTCATTCCCTTGCTACTATTTTCCCAGACAAGAAGAAAAAAAAGGCAAAGAAGAACAAACTTATTCCATACAGTAAAAGTGTCAATAAAAATTAAACCGGATGAATAAAAAGTTCTACACAATATAGTCAGTGTCCTTATTAGAAGACATTTTACAACTGCCAGGCATCCCACAGGACTCTACAAAGATGGAAGCTACCAGTGAGCCTTTGTAATTTGGAATTGATTGGCATCTCTGGATACTGAAAACTCTCTCAGGTTATGGTGTAATCTCAGAATAAATCCTTGCACTAAAATCCAAATATATGCTGCTTAGCACAGCTTTCATTTGGTATTTCCACATCTTTTCAAAGAATCAGACCATGTGTTTGGGTGCATCCCCCATCCACCACACTGCCAATTTTAATGGGAAATAAAATAGAAAAAATATTTCACATGCAAATGTGCAGTAGAATCTGTAATCTCAGAGATTACAGATTTCAAAGCAGTATTTATTAGTATTCTGCTCCACACTGATCTTAAATGATCCCATTATTTGCAGGCCAAAGCCTCCTTATGTTTTAGCAGCACAGAGAGCACTACCTTACTTCTGGAAGTAAGACGATAAGCAATCAGTCTGATAGGACTGATGCTAAAATGTGTACTATGGAATTTGGCCCAGCTGATTTTGAATGATGATTGTGATGTTTAGAAATCATCCAATATGTCATGCCTGGTGTTCTGGTCAAATTTCCGTGAACAACCTAAACTTGAAAAATAACTTCAGAGGAATTTGAAATGTCCTTGAAAGACTTCTAATCAGACAACTGTCTCTGAGAAAGCTGAAAAATATGTATGGCAATTAGTGCAAGAAATAAGTCAATTAGGTGTAGGTGTAACAGGCATAGATTGAGAACCTCCAGAAAAATGAAAAATCCAGCCTGTTCAAAACCAGAAATGCAGGCAGCTGGAATGCAGGAAGCCCACAGAATTTCTGCAGGGGTTGCATTAAAACAAGTAAATACTGGCAAACTGCAGAAAAGGAGGAGGAAATCATGGGGTGCAACATAATCACTTCAGTCCATTATAGAGAATATCCCTGGGACAACACATGGTGCCCGTGATGTGACAGAGGAAAGGGAAACCCAGAGGAAAGGGAAACACTCTCTCTTTGGGCCATGCCACGAGCAGCAGCTACATGCAGAAAGGAAGGAGGATATTCATTGTGTGATTGGGTTATGGCTGTAATGAAAGGGCAGAATCTCTCTTGTTCATGAAGCCGGGATTACAACAGATATTAAGTGAGAGGTTCCTTACTAACATTCCAATTAGGTTAATGTCAGCCTGCAAAGCCAATACTGATTTCTTCTGTTTCTTAGAGGAAAACTGAAAGAAATATAAATAAATTCTGTTGCGGGAAGTATATTAATGTGTGAATTATCAGAAAATAGGATGCATGTATAAGAAAATAAGAGAAAAACAAAGAAAAATAGATAAGATAAAGAAGAAAAATGGTTCTTTTTTTTTGAGAATGATTGATAGGACACCCTTCACTTGGCCTTTGAAGCTCTAGCATTTCTATATCCATAACTATTGTTTTTCAAATTTAAGCTTATTACTGTCACAAAAGATTTGTGACATGAATGCTCATGACTGAAATCAGCAATGGATGATGGTGTAGATCCTGCCTGAGAGTTCTGCACTAGCTTTGATGAGGGTGTTCTTGCCTTCTTGTTTCTCTGTACCTCTCTGGACCATGTTGACCATGGGAAATTGCATTTGTTCCTATGTTGGCCTGTGATAGTACATGCCAGATTCTCTCTGTTGCTCACATTTTTTTCTGTGCTTGCTAGCAAAAGCTGTGCAATTATCAAATCCAAACAGATGAAGAATGCCTCCATTCAAGAGGCCAGAAGTAGTTTTGAAATTACCATCAATGTAGTCTGCTCCTGATGTTTCAGTGTCCACCCCTGCCCCTTTACATATATTCATTCACCCATTGATATGCACAAACAATTCTTAGATAGAGGGATTTTGTCAGGTAATTTTTCATGCTGACAGAGCTTTGATAACCTGAGTCCTGCAACTTCCAGGAGCTAATTCTTCATTAAAGTATTGGTTCAGTTGATTGGAATAGTGGAGAAATGTTTTGGTTTTTTTCTTCCCCAGGAGCTATTTGTATGAATCCAACTCATTAAATCAGCTGGCAAAGTTTTTACGTGGGGTCTAACTGTAGGCCACCAATATCCATTTTGCAGTCCTCACAGAGAAGCAAAAGTTTGCCTTAGTTGGAGAAAGGAAACTACTGTCACTTCCCAGGATGGGCCAGGATCAGGATCTGTGGACTCTTGCACAGTGATCCTGATGGTTTGTTGTAGTCAGGTGACTTTCCCTTCCCTGCCACATTTCCACTTGCACTGAATACATTAAGGGTTATCCCTTGCCAGAAAAGAGCAGAAAGAGCCATTGCAATTACCAATAATTAATCATTTCCTTGCATGGAGCTGTCTCTTTTAGGTTAGTGGTGTCTTTAGTAGGGAGGATCTTCTTCAGTGCCCCTGTAACAACTTATTTTGAAATATGCTGATGAAAAAATGCCCCACAGCTTGAGCTTTGGTTGCAGCAGTGCACCTAAGAGGCACAATGTCAGACATGTCAGAATGAGAAATGCAGATGCTGCTTATGCCTAAGTGTCTAAATAGAATAGGACAACCATGATAAAGTCTTATTTTTAAAATCAAAATACATATCTTAAAAGAGGAGGAAACAAGAAAAAACATGGTTAAGTAGTCATTTCCTCTTATGCCTGCAAGGCTTGAAAAATAGAAAATATTTTTCCATTAAAAGCTATGGGAGTTGTGTTGAGAATATTGTATTTTCTTCCTGCTTCAAACATAAATGAATACATAATAATAGTTTTTAGTTTTTCTAACATTTTCACAGTATATAAAACCACTGGATTTTTTTTTTGTTTTTAATTTCTGGAAAGGTTTAGAAAATCACTTATTAAGTGCAACATTTCAAAGGGCTTTTGCTTATGTGTGGCTCTTACAGATCTCTGTCAAGAGAATATAAGACATGAAAGCTGAATATTTAACAACTCACCTCTTTTCCATTAATCACCGAGTTGACAGGAAAGCAACTTTACAGGGATAAAGGGCTAACATCAGAGTAGTGTAGTGCAAAAGCACAGTGGGGGTCCTCAGTTATTTCAGGGTGGTTACTTATTGTGGAATGTCCTCTAACAGTAAAAATTTATTTTAAAAATACAATTATAAAATAAGCTTAAATTAAATATTCACAGTGATGCTTCTAGATGCTGACCTGGAACAGACCAGACAGAGCGAGAGGACAAAGTAGATTTTTATTAAAAGGCCTCAATAGGTACAGGTGGGCAGCACAGGAACCCAGCCGGACCACACCCAAGATGCCCCAAAATGGTCACAAAAGGATCACGAGGTCTCACACTTTTATAAGTTCTGGTCCATTGGCATATTACAATCAATTGTCCCATCATGGCTTCAGGTTATGAAGCTCCATCTTCCTTGTCTTTTCTTCTCACTTCACCTCTGTTTTCATTCTTGGCCCTGAAAGTTGTCCTTGGTATTCAGCAAGAGAAGAAATTGTTTTGTCTCTCTACTCTGTGAAGAGAACTCAGTAGCATTTAATATGAAACCCAAAACTACCCTCTAAAACAGCACAGAATCTAAAAAATACAAAAACTAAAACCTAAGGCATCCATAGATTATTTTAAATTGTAACACATTGTTTTTATGATTTCTTATGCGTGTCTACAGGTAGAACAGCTATCATACAGTTTGTCCATATTCTATATTTTCCATGATATTTCATTATTTTCATAGGTTGAGGAATTAATACTTTAAATATGATCTAAGGGCAAAAAAAAAAAAGGCAAGGAGGACAACTTTTTATTGATTCAAAGTATATAAAAGATGTATTCTTCTTTAGGCAGAATAAAAATCTGAGTCACAGGAAGATAGAAATCTTGCTTATCATGCTGGTGCTGGGAAAACTTTGGACATGGAGCTCTATTTGTCTTTCAGCATGGGAAGACATTAGAGATGCTGGGGGCAACCTGTCTCCCCACAGAAAAATAAATTACTGTTTAATTTCGTCTCCAGCATTTGAAATAGTTCTTCCCCAGATGCATTGACAAAATTCCTTACCTTATATAAGAAAGGCTTAGGGATTTCCTAATTCCTATGTCCTGAATCATGGGGATATAAATTATTTCTTTGCATCTACTTCTGCAGCAAAGGTAACTCTTTTATATGAGACTCTGGGTTTTAATGTTAAATAAAACCTTAAGGTCTTCCATCTTTTTACAAAATTTTCTCTTCATAACCTAAATAAAAAAGTTTGATTTGAAGCGCCAATTCCCTGTGATATGTGCACAAGGATTTTCTTTAAATCCATAAATACTTTTAGGCTGCGTACTGGAAACATTTTCATGAGAGCTATACTTAACTCATGATGAAGGAGTAAAAGAAAATAGGAATTCCTTGTAGGCTTCCCTCAATCTGCTTTTTTCTCTTGCATATCTCAGGTTGCCACGGCCATGGGTAAAGGAGGCTGGCCCTCTTTATTGTCCCCTCATTTCAATACCACATGCAGGATGCACTCGTGGGGGTAATGGAGGCACTTTGTTAAAACATTCCAACTCTACCCAAGAGAGTCTACCTGCTGGTATTCTCACTGAACCTCATGCCAAAGTTTCTCTTTTAACAGCAAATGCATCCACCTGCTTTGGAAAGGGTCAGACAATCTCTCTCTAGTGTCATCTGTTGGAATGTCCTGGGGAAGAGAGGTCCAACAGGGCCATTCATGAATAAAAGTCACTATCAAAGGGTCAACAAATCATAATTCAGTAGTTAACACTGTAATACTGTATTTCAATTTTTATAGATGAGCTATGCTTTCAAAATGTTCAACAGTTTCAAATTGTAAATTATCAGAGTCAGCAATTGCACTGTGGTCCCTTTTTCCTTCAAAAGTAAGCAGTGATTTTGTCCCAACTCCTTTTCATCTCCTAATATTTGTGTCAGATGGGTAACTACAACCTTCCATGAAGAGTTTGCTGTGTATATGAGCTGCTCAGTACCAGTGAGGAGTGGATGCTTTCACAATATTGTTCACATTTTCATCATCTTGAGGACATTTCCTTTCTTATCCTGTTTCCACTCTTATTGCTTTCTTTGCCTATAAGGCTGTTTCTGAAGTTGTTCTTTTATTATTTGTTTTATAGTTTGTCTCAGAAAGCTGTAAAACTAGTGACAAGCAATCTATCAATAGGGTGGCAGCAGAGAAATTTAAATTTGCATTAGCTGAATGATACCAGACTTGCTCATTGTTCATTGCTGAAGCAATTCTGTGACCCAACCATCTTCCATGTCAAGGCTGGCCTTGTGCCTCTTCCCCTATATCTAGAGTAATAATCCTTTCTGTCCCACCTCACTGGGATCAATAGCTGGGATCACAAAAGCTAGATTCGTTCTTTCCTTATTGCTGCAATAAAGTTGCTCATCAGCAACAAAAAGGGTGAGATTCTGGGTCCTTAGATGGTTTGAGTAGAGTGCAATAACCTGAACCAAGAGGAGGGAAGGAGAGAAACCCAGAGCTGTCATAGGTTATGACAGAATTTTACCGCTGGAGAATCTTCTGCTCTTGAGGACATTAAGGATGAGACAGCCGAGGCGTTGGTCACGCAAACATTTTCTGACCTACCTTGGTCCTTTGTGCAGGAAGTCTGATAATAAATAGTGCTGAAGTATGGGTGTTGATGGGTGTTTGAGTGGGCATGCAAGTCATGAAACATCTCATTGGTAAAATTCTGCCACTACCCTGAGCACACCTAAAAGGCAGACATCCTTGTGCCTTAGTGAGTGTGTGTGTGTACCTCAGACTGCTCATTAAAACTAAAAAAGGACTTAAAAATGGTCTAGTAGCTGCTGAGGCTTTTGTGCTTTTTGCACGGGTTGGGATCTGCACTGTCCAGCCTGTGCTAAAGGCCAGGTTTGCAGGCTCTTGCACTTGGCACTGGACAACTCTGTCAGAAAGCTGGAATTTGTGATTTACAGCCAAAAATATTTGTGATTTACTCACCAAAATTCCAAAAAGCAGGTCTCACATTTCTAGGTTATGCTTTGGCTTTTTTTATTTTCCCCTAGAGTCCTGAATTCCATCTCAAGAAAAGCTGCTTTTAAGGTGTCTCTCTTGGGAAATCTGCCTAAAAGCTATGCATTTTTCAGGGCCAGGATGCAAAATCAAATCTTCTCAGCTAGCCCAGTGGAGAGGCTCAGCCTCATCTTGTGAAAGATTCACAAGGTTAGGTTGCTTCCAGGGACTGTATCCTCAGTAATCCACAGTATTTGGTCACTGAAAAGACGTTGCAATTACTGGCCTGTGCATTCATGGAATGAGCAGGGAACAGAAATGCCAAGTGCTGCCACCGTTAAATGTCAAATGGGATGAGAGCCAGCATCAAGCATGTGTAGGGACACCATCTACCTGTTGGCAGTGATTGTTATGAACTTTCCCTAATTGGGATAACTCAAAAAAAATAAAAAGTGAAATCAAAAATATTAGCAGGTTGACGAAACAGAGAGCTATGTATTTTTGAACATACTAATTCTTGAATTAAAAAAAAATATAAATACGCACTTGAAAATTTATTTCTGTAAGAGAACAGTCAGATTTCAGGTTTCTCACTGACCTAATGAATATTTGGGTTCTTTTTCCTATGTGTCCTGTTATGAAGAGATAAAATATACCCCCCTAACACCACTACCCTCAAGTGAAAGATGATAATTGTAATTGTTAGCTTCCTTCTTCAAGACTAACTTCCGGTACCTTCAAACTAAACTCAGATGAGATTCTTTTCAGGAGTTCTGTTATGTCCTTGAGACCAGTACTGAGCTGTATTATAAAACAAGTCCCATTTTTGAATGTGTCCTCTTGTTATTTTCTCTTTATTTTGTTTGCCTGTATACTGATACACCAAGGCAATAATTTTTAGTATTTTTAGGTTACAAGACACCTGTTTATTTTTATTTTACCTAACACATTTCCTTAAAAGAGGTAAATATACATCTTTATATTGCTCCTTACTGGTGTAGATCATGTTTAGAAGATATGTCATGTTTTTGCAATTATTCAGAACAGTTGAGAAAAAGAATCTATTTCAAAACAGATTCTCTGTGTTCCCATAACTTTCTTGTGTGTCTCTTGCCTATGCTGTAGTAGTTTGTCTTTGAACAGCAGTACAAGTATGGATACAGTGTGTATGCGTTGGCTTACAATTCACTCACAATTCATTTAAAATTCACTTACAACTCACAATTCACTTACTGTTGCAATATTGGCTGATATTTGACAGGTGTCAAAATTGTTCTTGTGAAAATTCACAGAGGTAAAATTATTGTATTTATGAGTATTAAAAAAGTGGTGGTTAGAAGAAAATCCCATAGAATTTCTAAAGTAATTATTTGAGTATTGACTTTAAATTATGAACAATTATGCTCTACACTTTTCCATTGTAGCTGCATTTTTGGAAATTCACTATAGACCCAGACTAAGGTTTGAAGATCAATGTAATAGATATCCAATGCATTGTGACTGCACACCATTATTTTATATGAGGGTGATTTCATGTTTCATTACATTCCAAAAAATATGAATTTTAAAATGTAAACAACAACAAAACACCCATCATTTAACACATATCAAGTATTTTGTACTTCTCAAAATCCATTTGCTTTTAAACCTGGTAAAAAAAATGGATAAGATTATAAGAACAAGTTTTACTTCAAGCAAAGGATGTCATGAAATACATTGCTTAGGTGAATAACAAGAAAATACAGATTCTTCTGTGTAACTGCTTGTTTCCTATTTCTGTGTGTTGAAAAATCTTTTACAACAGCAGAGAAGGCTCCTATGTGCATACAATCCTTATGTATTTACTGGCAATATCAGTGCAACTAAAAGCCAAAGGGAAAAAAAAGAATATGTCAAAGTTATTAACGGGCCAGTGAGTTAATTTTTCAACAGAAATGATAGAACAGTTTAAAAAAACAACAAACCCATTAAAAACAGAATCTACCTAAAGCTGACAGAAACCCACCCTTGAACAAACAGGTTAAATCTCTACTTTCTCTGTATAATTTCAACTAAAGATTAATTACACTTTAACTGGTGCCTAAACAGAAGTAACGCTTATCACAAGCATGATTTCAAAGCATAGCTCTCAGATCCATTTGCTAAGTGTGTAAGTTTTATTTTCTTGAGGGATCTTTCTTTCTTGTAAGCTCTTCCCATACTCTTAGCGTATGGAGATAACTGAAAATTTAGTATAAAATCTATGAAGGAAGAATGCATTATTAATGAATCTTTCCCTGCTTGGGTCAGTAGGTTTGAAAGCTAAGATAACAATACCTAAGTCTATTTTGCAGAATAATTTAAAGTGGTTTCTTTATTTTGAAAGTTCATATTTCTTTGATTTATTGGTATGTACTTAAATGTGCAACCATGAGATAGGCACAGATATATTACCTGAATATCATTAATAGAAAGGATAGGTTTCAGTTGTTCAAAGTATAGACATAAGCCAAACACTTTTTTATAGCCATCTTTTGTTGTTTTTAACACATATTTTGAGACTGAAGTACTGTCTCAGCTAATAGGAACAACATATTCAAAGTTCAGATGTGCTCTTGTTGAAGGGAAGGCTATACTGTTATTTCAGTATTAAAATAATAATTTTATAAATTAAACTAGCAGAAAATGTGCTTATTACAGATGTAGTTCAAGTGCAGGCAGATATGTGAAAACATGAACAGATTAGGTGATCTATTAATTACATTTAAATCTTTCAACACAATCAGTAATATACAGAGTAAAATTTGAAACACATATGTTCACATTGTAGCTGTAGCCTTTCTAGTACTTGTGACTGTATCTTCACTGATAAAATCAAACCTTTTACTGTGTACCCAAACACATATCCCAGGACAATTTGTGTTCCCCCTCTGTAGCAGAGCTGTTGACCACAGTCACTCAGTAGATGACAATCTCTTTAAGCAGCAAAGCTTAAAACAGTTTGTTCTGCACAGTGCTGTGGTCTTCAATGCATAAATTCTGGCCTCATATGAATACCTTACTGCTGAATATAGGTGAAAGATATAGATGAAAGTGTCTGTTAAAATCATCCCTGTGTTTATTCTGGCGCAGGGTTATTAGAGCTGGGTAGCAATGAAACGAGATCAATGTCTGCTTGAATATTTGTACTGTGCTGCCTCTGCATTTCAGAAAACATGAGATCGATGAATAGGCCTACCTGAACATCTGGGAACGCTTAAGACTTTTTCTCTTAAAAGAACAAAAAGGATTTGGATTATCCTTTCTCTGTTTCATGCAAGGAGATTGGAGAGTTGATATACTGTGGTACTAAAATCTGGCAAGAAGGCCAGCAAAACTGAAATAGATTTTATGACAGTATATTTGTAATGCTATCAAGAAATTAGATGTTAACTCTCACAGAGGAAGAATAGGAGTGGCTTGTACTCTGGACATAAATCATGAAACATGAAGAGACAAAGAGAACAAGTTTGAAACAGAACACAATTCTTTGTTTTGTTGTTCTTTTCTCAGCTCTAGGCCAGATTCTTTAGAATCATGGAATCATTTAGGATGGAAAAAAATCCTTCAAGATCACTGAGTCCAAATCCACCATTAAAACACGTCCCCAAGTGCCTCTCTACACATCACCTGGTCCTGCATGTACCATGTGATAGCACTCAAGATGAGCTGCTCCATGATCTTCCTGGCACTGATGTGTGTAGAACTGCTGTGTCACCCTGCAACAAAACACAGGATGAGAAAAGAAAAATCCCTGCCTGTTTCTTTGATAACACAGTTTATCTTTCATATTTCATTATGTCAATTAGGATTTTAAAGTTTCTTTTCATGATATTTTGGTTTATAAATTTCAGTAATCAATGGAAGTATTTATTCTTCACTTATATTGACTAGATAATAACATAGTTTTACCATTGAGAATGTGCAGCATCTTGACATCTCATAAATAATGTACTTTAAAGCTTTTTTTTTCCCCACAAATTTGAGGTTAAACTCCATTGTTGTTTAGCATTTAAATGATTATTCGTGGTTCATTCTCATGCACATAAGCTTTTCGTAATGAGTTTTGGGGACATGCTGTCACTGCAAGGAGGATTGTCTCTTTTTTCACAATTCAGAAAAAAGCCAGAAATTTTATTAGTACAGCAGACAAGCCCTGGCTGTCTATCTACCTTCTTTCATAATGCACAGATTAATGTCACAGATTAGTGTCTGGCCCTCAGGGAAGATGACAAAGCACTGTTTATCCTTGGTCAGTAACGCACTGCATTATTGTAAGAAAAACTCAAATATCTTTCACCCAGTACTTTGCACATGACCTTTTCAACCAACCCTCTTACCCATGGATGTGCTGCGGGCTGTTTCTTCAAAGCTCAGAAGGATTTTGGATATCTCTTCATCCCTTCGTTGTGTAGCTATTAAGGTGCCTCCTCTCCTTTGTGAGTCAAAAACTTTCCAGAGTGAGCACAGAGCATTTTGAATAATTTCTTACTCTCCATCTGTCTCTGAAAACACCTGTTTCTCTCCACTGCTTATTTAGGCAATTTGCACTTAAACTGCAGATTTATTTATCTATCTCATGTCATCAGTGTGAAGAAGTACTCCTTTACATGTTACCTACCCACTCTGGGAAAGCCCTATGGTCATGCAGAATGAGGATTAACCTGAGTTTGTCACTCCCACACAGAGCTCACAGATATGGGCTATATTTGCCAAAAAGGCAGGGCAGACACCATGCCTCCTCCTTCAGCTGGCCTCCTGAAGGAGCAGTTAAGCAAAGTGCCAACAGGAAAGGAAGCCTGGGAAACCTTGCACTAGGAAACCATGGACTGAAATTTGGCCCTGGATGCCAGAATCTGGAAGTCTGTGTTCAAAAAACCCAGTGTGGCAGTCACTGTAAAGAGACCAGAACGGGACTGTAACTGCCCAAAAGAAAGCCTTAGAGCAAGATTTGCCATCCCTTTATAGCAAAAGGGACTAAGGTAATGTCACTTTTCTTAAAAGGGCTCATATCAGTCTTATATGGGAAAGGAAGATTAGAAGCATAGGGTGGAAAAGGTTGGAGAGGCATATGTAAGAATCCAGCAGAGCATCTTTTACCAATGTCAGCTTTGAAATGCTAGAAAAGGA
>VZTB01003390.1:63097-190171 GCA_013397245.1 Thryothorus ludovicianus
ATTGATATACTAGTTAGATTTTATTGTGTCCCTATTGGCACTAGGTTTGCAACAGAAAAATCAAAATCTCCTCTCTAAAATTATGTCTCTTTCTGCTATGTTCATTCAGAAGCTTATGTATGAGAGATTTATAGAGGCAAATACTTTCAATGTGTTCCCTTTTCACAAGGAATAATATACTGTGTCTTTGTTTAATGCAGATAAAGCCAAACTACTCAGAAAAGCTGTTTCAGCTGTTGGAATGTCCATAATTTTTATTTATTTCTAAATAAAATCTTATGCTGAATGACTTCTGGGATCACACTGAGAAGATATTTCTTGTGGTTCTTAATCTATCAGCAGAGATTAACTGCAATGTAACCTGTGTACTAAAGACTGAAGAGAAGGAAATCTACTCTCATTACAAAGCAAATTTATACATTAGATAAACCCTGAAACAGCATTATTAGCTGTCAATATTATTTTTCTCTAAGTTTGGGATGAATACCCCATCTGTTGGCTACAGTAGAAGAAGGCTGATTAGGTAATTGTCTTGAACCATCGTGTTGTCTTAGCTGAAATCAGGATGCAGTTTCTGAAATTGGAGAGCACACTTTGTGCTTTTGCCAATTAAAACACAAAGCCATCAAATCCTTCAGCTCTTCTTTGTCAGCTCTTGGGCAAGACATATAGTGCATTCCAACCATAAGCTTACTTTTTGGCAATTATATATATTTTAAGTTTAGAAGTTTTTATATTTAGTGGCCCAAAGATCACTGCTGAACATAACATGGTACCATAAAATCAGTGCAAAGCAGCCAATAACTAAGCTTTTGAAATCAGTGTTAGAATATTTATTCTTAGACACATTCTGCAGCAAACTAAAACCTTTCTTTCTTTTGCTGTGAACAGGCTTCACTGAGAAAAGAGCTGATCAGGAAACTTAGGAAACAGAGATATTTTGACATTTTGAGGTTAAACTGAAAAGACACTTCCTGGCAGGGAGCACATTTCATGTTCGACAAAGTGTTGCATAAGTACTGACAATTGTCACCTTTCCCCATCCCTTACAAAGTTAGAATGAGTAAAGCTGCTATCATGTACACTGAAGGAACTGTACTCTCTATTCTGTGATTCAGCCAGGCTCAGACTTGTTTACTTTTTTACACCTATTTAGTAATCAATCAATGATATAAAATACTTCAATAAAATACATCAATGATATAAAAACTTTAGGCATGAAAATGTCTGCTGTGCTCACCATCTTTCTTTCAAAACCACTTGGGGGTCCTACAATTTCTTATATTCTGATACTTAATTTCCTGATTTTCTGTTGAAGCACCACTAGCAAAATGTACTGCCAAATTCACTGGGGCAGCAATGGAAGTGCATTCACAGATGCAGCCCATATGCTTTTCTAAATGCAATTTTGACAATGATTGTAAAGTAATAGTGCTATACTTTGTATCCCATTATGGATAATTATATTTTATCACATTCATAAGTTGCTGACATTAAAAAAATAAGCTGTGTAAAAGCATGGAGGAACATAGAGGGTTTGGCAAATGTGGTTGCCAAAATGATGATCTCTATTTAGTGTGAAGCCCAGTAACTGGCTTCCATATAGTATGGTTTTCCTTTAACCACAACCTAGGAAGTCAGCTCCATGGCAGAGCTTGGCTTCAGGATATATGCTGAAATTAATTTAAAGGGCAGGGAGGGCAGCTAAAACATTTTGTTTGTGCACTGTTAACCAAGTGCAATGTGCCTGTTCCCAGTGTTCTCTCATAGAGCACCTTTGCATAAGCAAAATCAGTGAAAAATTTGAGTTAATTTGGTCATGCTATGGCGAGAAATTTTGAACTGCACTTAAAGCAAAATAGGCTGTAACATGGTGAAAAACAAGAGCAGTGAATACAAATCATCTTACTGCTAACTTCAACAAGGAAAAAAACAGAAGAAGCAGCACAGAACATTCTGTACTTGTCATGATCCCTGATTTGTAAATGTCTCATAGCAGAGTTCTGGCAGATGCTTTGTGTAAGAGTGATTGACTCCAGTGAAGTAGTTAGCCCAGCCCAGCCCTCCCTAGTGATCTGAAACTGCTTTTCCTTTGCTGCAGGCTGGGTTCAAGCTCTTGTAATAAATCATGCTGATGCCTGTTCCTGAGATATACAGGTTGGACAATGGGGTGTCTCTTCACCTCCTGTTGCAGTTCACCAAAGCTGTTAAAATACTCTAAAGAGTAGCTCATTTGTCACATTGGTCTGGCTAGGAAAAATGCTTTACACAGCTGTCTTACTACTCACCCAAGAAACTCAATGTTTTCTCAGAACTGAAGGCTTCTAAGACTCCTGTGAATTTAAAAAGGGTTACAATACATATTCCAAAAGTTGGCAATTTGTAGAGAAAATATGTTGACATCCTTCTGCTCAGCTTGTAAAGTGGAGTCTCATTTTTAATAACTGAATTGATCTTTCCCATAAATTTCTCAACTATTATAGTCCATATTCTATGTGTCTAAATTGTTTTAATATATTTTTGTAACTAATCTATGACCACTGTTTGAGATGTCTGAGGTGTAGAGTCGTAGAATCACCAAATGGTTTGGGTTGGAAGAGACCTTAACAATCATCTAGTTCCAACTTTCCTGCAATGGGCAGGGACAACTTGAACTGCACCAGGTAATGTTGCTCAAAGACCTGTCCAACTTGGCCTTCAACACTTCCAGAGATGGGAATAACATTGTTTTATCACAAACTGTTTGAATATCCTTAATTGCTGGTAAATGCTAAGCTTTTATATCAATTAGTGCATTTGATAAAAGAGGGAATAACCACTGAGACATACTTGCAATCCAGAAAAATCATGCAATAAACCATATAAATAATAGTGACAAATGCTGGCATTTTCAGAAATTCCTTGCAGATAACACTATTCTTAGGTGGATTGGTAGCAGTTTGTTAATTTGGAATCTTACTGGTTTCATCCTGACTGATTTGGAATAAATGTACTTATTCCTGTGCCATCCACTAAATATTTCACCTAGACTAGCTCTGGTTGAGCTACATCTTTCATTGGAAGAGAATTAATAGTCACTGAAATACTAATTGCTGTTCTTTTTTATGGATTTGGATGCAATTTTGTCCATTAAATCTCAAGAGTTAAGGAATGAGCCCAACAGTTTAAAGATGGTCTACTTTTGGTTATAATTTTTTTTGTCTATAATCTGGACAAAATGAAGAACATCCATCATACCTTTCACAACTTCACTGTTAAAAATAGAGTTGATTGACAAAATTTATTTTGTCAAATGTAATTATCAAATAGCCATTAAAAGTTTAAATTTTATTCAGGTTTTCCAGGTAGGGAAAAGTGAAGAGCATAAGACTGGAGCTCACATGGGATAGATGACTCTTAGGAATTGCACTACAGCTGGTTGTCAGATGGGAGCTGACATTGGAAATGTGTTGACCTTTGAGGATGTTATCTTCAAAGATGGCAGAAACAGTGGGACATAAATTTCAGGATGGAGAGGATTGATTTTTTATTTTAATGGATTCTTAACAGCTCCTCTGAGAGTCTGAAGAGCCTTGAGTATTTTCTCATACACACAATTTTTAAGTGTTTTATTATCTTTCACACTCATTATAGAAACATCATTTGTGTATTGGCATAGAAGAGGAATGTTAATTTAAGGTATAATACTAACCACTTGATGGAAAAATTGGAAAGGAACTGTATCATGGAAAAGGTATTGTGATTTTACACAAGTTTCCCAAAGTAAATAAAGAAAAAAAGAGATAGGTAAGATGTCACCTTTAAACAAAAATAACCAACAAAACCAAACACACCTAAAACCCCTCTGCAATGGAATTTTTGCCTTCTATAGCTTCTCTGAGCATTTGAGAATTGATAGTCTGTGAAATGAAAGGTTTGCGATTTACTAGACCATTTATTGTTTGTAACTTTTGCAGGCTCTCACAGACCATGTAACACTTCAGGAGCAAGTGTGTAAAATATTACAGAAACAGTAAAGATTGTACTTTTTTCTACTTTCCCCATTGCATCTTACATTAGAAACTGCAGGCTATTTTCCAGAGCTGGTATTGACAACGGTACATAAAAATGAAACAATAATTTGTTAATTTTTTCCATGCATCTTTTACAGAATATTCCCTCTCCCTCCAAAAAAATAAAAAAAAATAAAAAAAAATAAAAAAAAAGGAGCAAAAAATTAAAATAAAAGTTTTGAGGCTATAATTAAAAGCATAATAATATGAATTATATCTCACTTAAGGAAAAAATCTCTTACTTCTATGCTATGATGTATTTTTATGTTTTGCAAGCAGTAAAGCATCTCTGTGGTGTCACTATCATCTAGAAAAAACCTGCTCTAATTTGTAAAAAATGTTATCTCCTTTTTAATGCAGTTTTATTAGCTATAATTGCAGAGATGAATTATTCATTTTCTTCAACACCAAAAAATTACCAGAAAAGCAATCCAGGTTAATTATCAAGGAGAATTTTAATGTTATTGTAATAAAAACCAGAAGAAGGCTTGCCCATACCTGTTTTTCCTATTGACACAGGTTGAGGTTAGAAAGTTAGACTGGGGCAGGCTAGAAAGGGAGCCTGCAGTGCTCCTGCCACAGCTTTCAGGTAGGGGCTCTTCTCTAAGGAGAGGTAAAGGCTGATGGCTTTGGTGTGAGGGCCAGAATCCTCTAGTGTTTACTCCTGGGAGCATTTCTGTACTATCCCAACTTAAGAATGGAGTTTGGAGTCATGTTAAAGTTGTCCACAGTAAAGGAGTGGTCCTTGAAATAATATTTATAAACTTTTAGTAGTTGCTCCTTAATGCCTTGCAGGGCCACCTCGTGCTAGATCCTCTAGAATAATTTAAATTATTTTTACAATCACAATACTTCTATCGTCTCTAATATGGTTTCAAACAGAACAAGGCTTTCATTGAGTGAAAACTAAATATGTCCTAAGCCTTAGGAAAGAGAATTATATCCTAGGTATGTTCTTGAATGGTGCTCTTCACCAGGCATAGGTGAGTTTGTGTTAATTATATGGATGAAAATTTCATAATTTTGTCTGCCTTCTTGTCTTTGATTACTAATGACTATAGCATATATGACTGTCAGAATGGGTGATTTTATTTACCAGACTTGCTTGCGTTCTGTGTACATTAATTATTATTCTGACAGTACTGCAGCATACTGATTAGTGGCAATGAATGCGCTGGAGAGTTTGGACTGAAGGTATCTGTTAAGAGCCATCAAAGTGCTTATTTGTCATCTATTTATTTATTCATCCTAAGCAAAATCAGTTAATTATTTTTTAGAAATGTTAACTGAATGTCTAGAAATATTATATCTTGTGAAATAAACCTAAAATAATTGCCATTCTCCTCCTCTGGTTTCATAACATTTAGTTTTGTGGAGTTTCTCAATTTCAGATTGTTTGAAGTAAATTCACTTTATATGAAAGACTGGTCTCCAGTTTTCTTGTGTTGGAGAACCACTTTCAAATGATAGAAAATTTTGCCCAAAATGGATTTTACAGTTGAAAATGTCCAACAGTCATCTGGTTTTGTATACATCTTTGTTGATCATGGTTTTTGTTCCATTTTATTGGTGGTATTTTCATTTTATTTCCTCTTTGGAGAACATCCCAGTCAGTAACATCAAATAAACCCTAACCAGTGATGAACCCATCATCAGTCATGGACCTATTCTCTATAACTACCTGAAAGGAGCTCATATTGAGGTGAGGGCAGATCTCTTGTACCATGCCTGCAGTGAGGGGACCAGAGGAAATGGCCTTAAGCTGAGACAGAGGTGATTCAGATTAGATATTAGAAAAAAAAAAATTCCTTTTTGAGTGGTCAGGCATCGGAATGAGCTGCCTAGGGAGGAGTGGAACAGCATCTCTGAAGGTGTTCAAGAAATGTCTGGACCTGGTGCTGGGTGATGTGGTTTAAGGGTACAATATATAATGTTGGGTTGATGGCAGCACTGGATGAACTTAAAGGTCCCTTTCAGCCTTGATGATTCTATTGTTCTATGATTCTATGAATTGTGACTTCCTTGGTCACATTTGCTAAATGTAATATTTTTAAGCTTTGTTTCAAGATATTTCTTTAATTAGTGATATTCAGGTTTTCTTTCTGATACTGAATTTTGGCACTTAGACAAGTATATCAATACCTGAAGAGCAGTAAGTACCTAAAGTGGATAATTTATCCCTTCCTGACACTGCTGTAAAGTAATTGGCTGAATTCCCTAAGGAAATGTATTATACCCTTCAGTGACTACTGAGGTGTCCTTGACTGGGCAGATTTGGTACTCAAAAGCCAGGTGCTGTTAGCGCTGCATTTCCCTTCTGAACAGACTGATTATTCCTGCAAGCCCAGAAGACAGCTTCTGCATCAAGTCAGGCTTTTATGTAGCAGGATGTAGGCTGGATATACTCAGCTAATGCTGTAGTCATCCAAGCACCTCCTATGTGGAGAAGTTCAAATGAACACCTCTTTGGGAGCAGTTGGACCTTCAGGGTTTGTCCAAGAAACTCCTGAGACCTGCCCAGGGACTAGGCAGGACTTGGTTTGGCCCTCTTACAAATCCAGCTGCATTAAAGGACATAAGTAACGTAAGTAAGGACGTAAGTTGCTTTGCCTAATAGCTAATCCTGTGGCTAATTTTGCAGTTGAGTATCTTCTGTAGCAAGTTGTATTTGCACTGGCTGGGATGGAGTTAACTTTCCTCACAGCAACCCATATGTTGTTATGTTTTGGATTTGTGTCTAAAACAGTGTTGGTTGGTAATGTTTTGGCTTTCACTGAGCTGTGCTTGCATAGCATTGAGGCTTTCTCTTTTTCCCTCTCTGTCTCCTTCCCCCCAAGCAAGTAGGCAGGCTGGGAGTGGGTAAGAAGGTGAGAAGGGACACAGCCTGAACAGCTGATCCAGACTGGTTAAAGGGATATTCAATGCTGTATTAACACCATGCTCAGCAACAAAAACTGAAGTAGAAGCGAAGAAAATGATTTTTATTTTTGTTTCCAAGGTGGCGTTTTCTCAGAACTGGTTGAGCATCAGTTTGGTTATAGGTATCTTCTTTACATTGCTTTTTTTTATTTTAATTTCTTTCACCTGAAAAATTGTGTTTACTTGACCCACAACTTTTCTTAGTTTTTTTTCTTCCTATTCTCACCCTATTCCTCTGGAGCAGGGACTGAGTGAGCACTGGTGTAGATGGTTGGCTGCTGGTGGTGTCAACCCAACAGAGATCTATCTGGCTCTAGGGATTCAAGGTGACAGATCTGACCAAAGTGTGCTAGACTGAATTTAAAACAGTTGTATGAGTTTTGCTCTGATTTGGAGGGCTGCTGCTTTCTGTTGCTGGTCCCAGTGTTGACTTATTTGCTCCTTCACCTGACCTGTTGCTGTTATGATCCAATTTATCAAAAGATGCCTCTGCCCAAATAAAGGTGCAAATGATATCTTATGTCAAAATGCAGGGTTTTCTAACACTAAATGTGAGATAGAGAGATAAAAATAAACAGGAAAAAGGGAGCAGGGGGCAGAAGAGGAGAGAGAGAAAGAGAGAAAGAGAGGCAGAGATCAAGCAGAAGATAATCACCACCTTGTGTATCTTGCAGCATCCCTTCCCTTCCTGCAATCTGCCACAATGGGAATTTTTTTTTTGGATGCATTAACTAGGATGTTCTCACCTCTGCTAGGCCTCCCTGGAATTAGGGCCTCCCTGTTACAAATTCCTCTATTCCTCTCTTCTCTGTGTATCTCAAGTTGCTGCTGCAGCAGCTTATGGCAAGTTCTTTCTGTGGCCTTGACAGTGTTTAATGCAATGTTTAAAGCCTCTTGCATTTGCTCACTCCCTTTCTTACTATACATTCAAATCCAGGGATTTTTTCTGACTGCTCTCTGCTTTTGCAGTTTACACTGCTTTTAGGTTTTTCTCTTCACTTGTAGAACTTTCTCAACTCCTAACATTTTTTTGCCTTCCCATTGTCTCCCTCATCCCACCATAGGGAAGGAGTGAGTGAGCAGTTTTATACAAGTTATACAGGTTATACAAATTAGCTGCTGGCTGGCATCAACCCACTGCACAAGCCAATCCTTTAAATTCAATTGTTATCAAATACAATTACAAATTGAAGTACTCCTTGTTTTACACCATATTGATATCAATGAAACCATTAGGACTTCACAGATTTATATTAGAATGTTTTTTGGGCTTCTCCAATACCAATATTAACGACCAAGACACAAACATTTGTGGCAGTGAGACCAGGAGCTGGACCTGCATCACATGGAGCTGGCAGTGTGGCACTGCAAAAGGGCAGCCTGCAATGCCCAGAATCAATTCTCAGCAAAGCTCAGAAGAGAAATATATTTTTCTACTATTCTTGCTGGTTTATATTTTCTCTGCTTTCACTGCACACCATGCTACAGTATCATAAGCAGTTTAAGCCTACAATAAAGAGGAATGTTGGTTGTAAATTGTCTCCAGTTTCTTACTTTTTTTTCTGAAAACTTAACAAAACCCATTTACTGCTACTTTTGCAGATGTTTGGAAATACAAGCAAATGTGTTTATCTGTGTATTTATATTTAGTCTTGAGATGCTTTAATTTATTCTGAAATTTTCTGAAAACAAATTCTTAGTTTTCCTTATTTAAAATATTATTGAATTATCCTAAGTTTCTGTTCCAAATAACTGAGATGGAAACTGATTATTTCATCAAAAAGAATTGCTAAGAGTGGATTTTATTTGGTTGATGGTTTTGTTGGGATCTTTTCTGGTTTATTAAAATTAGACTGTAGTTTAAATTGCTTTGGAACCAGGCTACAGCCATTTGCTATATACTATATCAGAAAAAGTAAAAGTGTCATGCAAGGTCAGCATGTGCTGTCAGAAATATTTGATGTTTGTGCCAAATTTCAGTGGAGAATGTCACTAACCACCTTTTCTAGTAAAAAAAATCTAAGTAAGAACAAGTTTCATAGTTATACCATAGAAAAGGTGCATGAACATGAAACGTACAAAGACTGAGCTTTCTCTTCTTTTCATGTTAGATAATTAAGCACACTGAACTGCAACATTCTTGTCAATCCTGACCTGGAGAGACTCCTGATTTGACATATGTTTTCCACATTACAAAAACTTTAAGAAATTTGTAAAATAAAATTGGGGAAAAATATTCCTTTATTAAGTTTGTATGTGGTTGTGTTTAGTTTCTTCTCAAGTAAAAGTATCTTTTTCTCAAAGTGTATTTTGAAATCATATTTTTTCATAACACAATTGCAAATATTATTTTTATTTTATAAATTAAACCTTAGAAAATGCCACTAGTGAATAAAGCTACCATCATCATGTATTCTATGGCATGTGGCTGCCAGTATAGATATAGCTGTGATTTTAATTACAAATGGGAACAATGATAGGAACAGATTGTCTGGGATCTAAATGGGTCTGGCAGGGCATCAAATAATAGATCTCTTGGTTATGGAGAGCCCAAGAATGCTATTGGGATTTGTAGGTTTGGGATTAGCAGGTAGAATAAAGTGACAGAGTAAACAGAAATCCCTGTTCCTTCTGCTTCTCTCCTGCCATATTCCCTGCAATGATTTCCACTCTCCCACAGCTGCTTCATTTCCGCACACCCACATTTCCAGATCATTGAAGTCAGACCTGTACAGGCTTTTCCATCACAGGCAGACTGATGAATTATTTTGCACAGCTGTGGCATTGTTTTTCCCATATTTCAGGCATAGGAAAATGAGTGAAAGAATTCACAGCCTTGTTCTCACAACACACTAAGAAAAGAGCAATAGCAGGAGAAGGGAATTAATGCTGTTCTAGAGGCCTGATGCCTGCAGCCTTCATAGAACCTCCTGTCCAAGCAAGGAAACTTGTGGATTAATTACCTTCCCTGGAAATAAACACTTTTTCTGTTCTAGATAAAAAAAATAATGATTTTAGAAGTAATTAGGATGTTATCATCAGGTAAAAAAATGTGATCCAATACAATGGAGTCATCAGTAAAAGGCCCATGGAATTTGCTTACACCACAATATTCTGTGATTTTTGTCCTAAATACTTCTTTAGAAATTATTCCACTGGACAGTCCAGAAAAGAGTTGAGCTCCTTGAAGTCAGAGCTAGAGAGAAGAGCAGCACTTTGCCATGTGTAGGAAACTGAAAGTGAACTTCTGTCATGACAAATACCATGACTGACATTGTATGGACATCAGTAGGTTAGTTCATCTCCCTTTGCCTCATTTCTCCTATTAAGAAAATAGCAATAATAACTGACCTGTTTTTGAAAGCTTAAAGATTCATGTTTAAGGATTGAAAATATAACAAAAAAATTAAAATATGGGTGATATTCTGAAAAGCATGATGAGCACAATGATAAACTGAGAACATCAAAATAACTGAAACAACTCAAGCATTATTTTTAGATTCTTGTCTTTGTCATTTGAGGGATTTGTGTATAGGCACACGTGCATACACAAAATAGGCAATTTGCTGTGTAGTTTTAATTCAAAGTAATATTTTTTAACAACAAGAGAACAAAAGCAGAAAACCCAACGAAAATAACAGGAGCAAAATGCTATAAATGTTTATCTTCTGCAACTGTATATATACATAATAAAAATAGCAAATTTTCTGCTGCTGTTTGTATTGTATAAATAATATTTTATTAAATGTGTATTGAAACATATATATTTGTATGATGAAAATATAGTATGGATTTGGTATGAGCTAGTAGTTTGCTAAAGTCAGATCTTTGTAGAGGACATGATTTCCTGACAGCTCCAGCTTGTCACCACATTTTGAGTAAGCAATGCAGTGAAGAAGTTGGCAGTAGTAAGATCAGCAAGTGTTCTTACAGGATAAGAAGTGGCAGTTGCTCACACTGATCCTTTGAAAAGCAAATGCACTGAAAGGATGCTGTCAGAATTGGTAGACTTGAAGTGTGACCTGCCTCGATAGTATTTCCCTGTGGCAAATCTTACTGTAAAGATTGTAAACATTTAAGGCAATGGGATTTGTAGCAAGCAATATAGGGCTGCAATTCAGGAAATTTTGATTTCTGGTCACTGTGCCCCTGACAGTGTGTGCCCTGACACTGGGAGAGTTGCTTGGGCTAAGCTGCACCTCTATGATATCTCTGTATTTTGGTGGACATCCACTTTCCTCAGGGCAAGCATCTGCCAGATTTTCATAGCATGAATTCCTGTGCCAGCAGGGCAGGTACCACTTCCAGGAAATTGTGTCTTTTTCAGCTCCATAAGCCATTGAAAACATCCAGCCAGTTCTCAGCCAGTCTCCATTAGAAACTAGGTTTTTGCCCCGCTTTTCTCAGGAGTCTGGGCTGTACAATTGTACTGGCTACATTCTCTGCTTTCATCTTTCTTACTCTGCCAAATGTGTGCAGTCAAACAGGGCATGCATTAATGTCAGAACTGGTGTAGATGTTTACATAGCACAACATATATTTACACTTTTGAATTCCCAATTTCTATGCAAAATTTCATTTCTTATAGGTTTAATATAACTTTTCTTTTTAATTGGAGAAGAATTTTATCTTTTACTCATCCTTAAATCTGGTATTTCTCAGTTTAAATAATTCAAGGTCAAGAATATCCTACTCTCAAATCTGTATAAATTACAGGTACTTTTTGAATAGATAAATGATATTACCCCTACTTAGATCGAAGTTTCTGTCTAAACTTCTGAGAATCCTTGAATAAAATATGATTACTCTGGGAACAACAGAGTTTTAGGTAGACATATCTTTTTACCCAGCTCAGAACATCCGTCCTATGTTATTTGTGTTTCTGTAACTTTACAACAAACATTAATCAGAGACATGAGCCATGAAACAAGAATTTCTCACCAATTATCATCTTCAAAAATGAACAGATAAAAAAGAAAGTGCTATACTTTTGAATGGTGTCTTAAATTCTATGTCCACAGATACCATAGATACCATAATTTTTACAGTGAAAGTAATTACACTAATTCTTTTCTCCAGCACATTTCCAAATTAATAGTACATATAATTACTGGGGTGGGATAGCCTCAAGTTTTATAACAAAATTTATCAATTAAAGTGTATTTTGAAAAATATCTTTACATAAAATTGTCAGAGCAGTTATTAGGGAGCTGCAGATTTCAGCTTCCGTTGTTGAAATCTTCCTGCTGTAACATTTCTGAATCATTTCAATGATTTAATATGTCTATAAGATTACAGACTTCTCATGGGAGGGGTGTATCCCAGAGAACTGATAATCTTACCCCAGAAACAGTTAATCATGGATAATTTGCACATACTGTTATTATTTATATTTATTGCTGTGATGATGCATGGAAACAAACAAGAATAGTGCCTGATTGTACCAGACAGAAACAAAGAAAAAAGGAAAAAAAAAAAAAGAAAATACCAAGAAGGATATGTGCTTTGCATCCAGTAAATTTCAGTCTGGATGAAATATATGCATGGGAAATGAATATTTCACAGAATGTTGTGTAAGCAGAGCTAGAAGAAAATTGATATTAATTCCATGGCGGTAAGCGTGGGAAGGAGGAAAAGGGAAAAGGTAAGAACAGCATGGGAAGGAAAGGAGTCAGAGAGGTGGGAATGGAGCTGGGGCTGTGGGGAGCACCCTGGCCCCTGACTGGCACAGTCAAGCAGGTTCTCTCCCCCAGGATCCCTGCCAGCACGTGAGAACAATAAAGGTGTTTCTTGGATAGCAGCATCACCCCAGAAAAGACTTGCCCTCAAAGATCAAGGTGCTGCCAGCACTGTGCTCATCCTCCCTTCTTGCAGGAGGTGGAAATAAGGCAAGAAAGGATGCAAAAATAAAATATTGTGTGTAGCTTTCTCAGCAGTCACCTGAACAAATGTGGATTTCTCAAACTGATCCTCAGCTCAATCATTGCATGGCGTTCTGTTCCCTCGCCTTGCTTAAGGGATTCACGTCAAATAAATCCATTTCTTCAGTTGTATTTACTGTTTCCTGGCAACCACCCACCTTGGAAAGATAAAGCCCTGTGCAATGAGAAGGAATGGAAGGCCATCTCCTACCCCCTCTACCCACCTCTGGCAAGGCTTTCTATGCTTAATTCCACACACAGTCAGTCTGTATCTAAGTTACTTTCCTGAGACAATGGTTATGCAAGTTAGGGGCATGACAAGTCAGTTTGTTATTTAAACTCTACAAAGCTTAATCATATGAATAATTCTTATTTATAAAATTAAATATGTGAAGTTTTCCTTTCATTTTCTCAAAATGTTCATGCAGATGGCCTCTTTCAGAAAGGAAAATGAATTTTAAAAAGATGACTTTGTACAAATAGTTTTCTCATATTGCATGGGACAGACAATATGGCAGAAAATTAATTGAAGCATAAAATTAGTCATGACAGAATATTAAACAATAAATAGATTTTGTGAGTTACTTAAATTCACATAATGGGGATTTTTTTTGTTATATTCCAACAAAGTGCATAGGGAAAATATATTCAGATATTCTTCCTGGAAACTAACCTGCAGAGTTCATGGGGAGTTCACTTGTAACCAAGTTTTTCACTGCAGTTTGTGTATGTTTGTGCTCAGGGGTGTGAAGGCATGGATTTCTCAATCTGTTTTCCTTTTGTTGTGGTCAAAAGTTGTGTCTTCCTTGTCCTTTATTACACAGTTAACTTATTCTTGAGTGTAGCTAGCAAGCACATTTGAAGAAAGCTTCAAGAAGGTAAACGAAAGGATGCCTGCATCCTTTGGTGAATCACCAAAACAAAGATCTTTAGGTCTTTTCTCTCATTTAAAGACAGACTGTAACAAAAGCATAGAGGAGAGCAAATATATATTCGTTCTCCATTAACAGGGACTTGAATCCTCAAGTTTAACTTTTTCAGGGAACAAAAAGACACTAATGCAGCTACAAAAAACTAGTAAAAATTGCAGTAAATTGTGAAGAGTAAGAATTAGATAACTTCCTGAAATTAGTCAAGGTTCACCAAAAGCTTAATGACCCACCTAGAAGAAGAAAAAAAAAAAGCATTGAATCACAAAATCACTTAGGTTGGAAAAGACCTCTAAAATCATGTCCAACCATTAATCCAGTATTGCCCAGTTCACCACTAAACCTTGTTCCCAGGTGCCACATCTACATGGTTTTTTGAACACTTCCTGGGATGCTGACTCCACCTCCCTGGGCAGCCTTTTGTGATGCCTAACTCTCACTTCAGTGAAGAAATTTTCCTGAATATTGAGTCTAAACATCCCCTGATGAGACTTGAGGCCATTTCCCTTCATCCTATTGATTGGCCCTTGGTGAAGAGACCAATGCCCCCTCTGTCTACAGCTCCTTTCAGGTAACTTTAGAGAGCCATAAGGTCTCCCCTCACCCTCCTTGTCCCCAGGTTAAACCCCCCCAGCTCCCTCAGCCACTTTCTTAACTGGCACCAGCCTCAGTGGTGCATCCTTTGTGCAGAGATAGGATGATTTATTTTGGAAAGAATTATTTATGTTGGAAAAGGCCATCTGAGATCAAGTACAGCCAAAACATTGTGCTACACCATGGAAACAGCACCTATTTGGACACGAGTGTCCTGCAGATCCTCAGTGGCAAACAGTCCTGCGTGGCACAGCACAGCAAGACCTGAGAGGCAGCTGGGATTTCAAAGAGCCACTGTGTTCTAGAAGGACAGAAAAGAAGGTTAGGGAAGAGGAAGGGAGAAATCCTTCTTCCCAGTTTTTCTAAACATCTTGAATTTTCTTTCCTTCCTAAAGAGGTAGGCTAATAGCAGGAAGACAGTTTAAACTGGCATGCTATTGGTGCAATTAAGTTTAAAGTCTAGAGCAAAAGATGCTAGATTATATTCACCTTGCAAGGAGAGGAATAGCTGAGGTGGCAGGTTTGATAATACCTGATCTCAGTGATTTGCAATGAGATCTAGACATACAAGTCTATTTTAGCCAGTATCACAAATATATTGAATTAAAAGAATTCAGAAAAATACTGCAAAACTATGTTTGGAGGCAGGAACAGCAGAAGCTTTTATTTTAAGAGACTATGTAGACTAATCCTATTTACTGTGGGAAGAAAAGAAAAACTTTACATCAGGTGATATATAAGGTCATGAATCGTATAGACTAAAATCTATAGCCCTTTCCCTATACCAGGTGGAGAAGAGGTCATTTAAAATGGAAATGCAACAGATTCAAAACAAGAGGTCCTAATTTATATAACATGTAAATAGTCTGTGCAACCCTGTACTGTATAGAATAGTGTTCAAGCAAATAAAATTCTAAAATTTAAAGTATTTATGTAAGACTATTAATAGTCTGTGAGATTAAAATTAAATAGACTGTTAAGCAAACTATTTCAGTGTACTCAGAGAGCAAGAAATTTTCTCCCCAACTTTTTTTCTTTCCATTTCTAAAACAAAGACTCAAGATCTCCATTTAAAATTCACTGGAAATCTTTTTATATTCTATTTAGCTATTTTGTGTGTGCCTGTGTCAAAAAAAAACCACCAGAAGTAACACTGAATTCTCATTTTCTTAGTACAATAGAAGAAAGATGTGTGTTTATGGTAAAATGGAGAACCAGATAAAGGGAGGAATCTTACAGATGAAGATGAGACTTCCTAGTGATTAAAGAAATACATGATTTGTAGTAAGAGGGAACTTGATGTACTCAGGCAGCCGCCAGATGAAGAATGCAGCAAAGCACAAAGTGTCTGACACTGCTTGAAGCTGTTTCTTGGGGTTTTTTTTCCCTTGCAAATGGGAGGGACAAAAAGACCTTTTCAGTTTGACTCTGATCACTGAAATGAATTAGTTGATTCTGACTCATGACGCCCATGATTCCCAAGGAAAAAAGGAGAAAGAACATCACAACAGGGAAAGGAAGCCTAAAGAAAGCAAATTTAAAACTCCAAGGACTGTAAAAGGAAATACTAAATTTTGAAAAAAAGGAGGCTTGGGAGAGTTCTGAATTCTTTAATGACTTTATATTGAGAACACATTAATATTTTTCATTGCAGATTGTTGGATCACAATTTTAAAGAGGAAACATCATGACTGAATCACAAACTGTTCAACTACATAGAACTCAAGCTTAAAGTAGAATAAGTTTAGTTTATTAGAGATGAGCAAAGAGAGATGCTCACATATGTGGATAGAAAATCAGAAAAACACAAAGCTTTCCTCAGCCACCAAGAGACATAAATAATATTATGGAAACATTTTTTTAATTCTAGAAGAACCAAAGCTCTGTTTCTACCACAAATGTGTTTTATTGTTGCAATAGACAATCTTCTGTTGCCTGTGAAGCAATACATCTTTTTTCCCTTAAGCTTTAGATGATCTTGGATTTCCATCTTTGAGTTAGGCTAGGACTAAAACTGATGTATTTTTCTGCTGAAAGAAAACTCAAACTATGCTTCAAGTAGTTGTCTTTTTTTCAACTTGAAATGCATAATATGCCACTTTTATTTTTACTCCAGGTAATGCATAGTAGGAGTAATCTGAAAAGCTTGAAATCTCTACCTTATGCTGCATAGAAAAAGGTATTCCTCTGGAACAAAGATATCAAGGCCTGGATTAAGGAGATCAAATTTTAATGTAGTCAAAATTAATTCTTTTTCCAACACAGTGCAGTAGTGTAATTGACAGATGATTATATATCAGCCTTTGCCAAGAATATTGCTAAGCACTTTAAGTCTGGCAAGCTCTGTGTTACTTTGTGATTGGTAGAAAAATCTATAATTTTCTCTTGGGGAAAGGCCAATCTCATATCAACTCAAATGTTACACCATGCTCTTTCCTTCACAAAATTCCAGCTGCACACACTGGATGTGCTCCTAAAAAGATGGATTTTTTTTTTTTTTAATTCTTAATAGTATTGAAAATTTATTTTTGGAAACAAGCTGACCGAACTTGACTTTCCAACTCTAAACATTTTTGAAGATGTTAAGATGCTCTTGGCTTCACCTCTGGATTTCAACTCACAACTGAGTTATTAAATTAATGGTAACAATTAATTATCAAGGATTATAGCAAGTCATTGAGCCTCTGGAGCCCTTTCCCCTCGCTGAATTGGAGTCTGAGTAAGTTTTTGCTAGTGCAGCCCAAATACTTGTACTCTGAAAAGCTTTTGGTCATATGCTCTTGTGATTATTTTGTTTGGTCTAATGGAATATTTGGGATTATGAAAGCTTTTTAAGGAGTGTGAACCACTGTAGATAGGAACTACTTGAACAGTATTGGACATTGCCATATCATGTTTACAATGTAAGATTATCTATATACATATATGCACAAAAGAATCCGTTTAAATCAATTTTATGAGAACTTGGTGCATTTAAATCATCAGTTTTACTGCTTTATTCAGATAATAGTTTAGCACCTTCCTTTCCAGAAGAAGGCATTAACCATCTCAGGCCATAAGGCACATATAGTTTATCAGTGGCTTCCTTCATCCACCAAATAATTTTTACAGCAATTTTTATTTAAGAAAGAATCAAAGTCAAATCTCATGAATTTGTTATTTAATGCAAATTTAAATAAGTACTCAAACTTTACTGACTACTCATGCCTTTCTTTTTTGTCATTGATCTTTTCACTTTTCCCTCTGTGGCGGTTTCGGTTCAATGAACAGGGAAACTCCAATGACGTGTGGTCTCCTTAGCTTGGACATGGTTTGAGGGTTTTCTAAGAGGTAAAAAATTGTTCACCCTCATGTGTACAGGCAGGCTGATGGAGATTTGTAATTTTTTATTCAAATCATAGAAAGATATCACTTAATTCAAGTAATAATAGTGAGCCTCAACCAATTTGACACTGCGTGCCTAAAGGGAATTGCATCAAATCTGCTGTTGAATAGCTGGGTGCCATCTCATCCTCTGATATCTGAGCTGAAAATGCACTGCTGGTAGGTGGACCAATTGCTTCTACTTAGATGAGAAACTGCATAAATGATGCTAACTACAAGGGTATTTTGGGGTTCTAGAAACAAGAAGAGAGAGCCATAGTTATAGTCAGTTAATTACAAAGACAAATTAACTGACCAATTATGGCCAATATTTCTTGCTAACCTGTCTGAGTTAGTTATTTTTCACTGATCAAAATAATTACATTGCAGTTATGCATATATTCAAACACAAGTCATTTGCTGTCTCAGTAAAAAGGGAGAGCAGCTAAGACATGTTAATCCTCTTCTTTAGAGGATGACTGTTTCATTAAAGTACCTCTCCACTTTCATATACTGTCTGTTGCCATCCTTTAGGACAAATAATCCATGTACTTCATGCAGAAAAATAATCAAAAATGCCTGGGTAATGAAATATACCTCTTTGAAAAAGTACTTCTGGAATACTAGTGCAAAAACTCTTCTGAGATAAAATTGGTAAAGCAGTTAATTTTTAAGCAAAGGATTGCTTTTCCCAAAGCACACCCACGTTCAGATTATGATCAGAAGGTGTATTTGACTGCAGAGAGTCCAGATCCATATGTCATTAAAAGAACAAGCATAAGTAAAGCTTTCTTTTCTAGAAATACAGCAAATGCTTAATTAGGATTGAAGTTGTCTCTGGGGTGACAGCACCTTTACATATATCCTAAATGACATTTATTACCAGAACCTCATGCATTCAAATGCAAGAAAAACTGGCGAGCAACCTTAGCTGTGAGCACTGCAAAGGAAACTCAGTAATGAATCCTGGCAATGAGGCTCTAATCATTGCTTCATGGCAATTATTCAGTGTACTGAGCAGGACTTCAACTCATAGAGAAAGATGGACAATGAATACTGAATTTTAACCTGCCTTTTAAGACATTCTAAACTAATTTAATTGGGATCACATAATTACTCAAAAGGCAATCTCAAGTGCATTATCGTCCTCCTGTGTCAGCCTTCCATGCCTTGTTATCCTGTTAGAGTGTGTCAAAAAATTGTCACAGGAGACTGAATCTTACAGAGGATAATAACCCTGCTGCTGCTTCTTCAAGCCTTAAACCTGAGATTTGAAATAATGAGAGGGCTCTGCTGCTGGGAAGAACCTTTTATATTTTGGGGGGATATTTTTTTTTTTTTAAGCTAGGCTGCCCATTTACATCTGTCATAGGGATTTAAAAACAATATTTTGAACAGTGGAATCTTCATAGCTTTTGTTCACTGATTTATTATGCATTATTTGCAGAGATATCCAACAGTCCCTAGCTTGCTGGGCTATATATATTCCTAATGATCCCCTTCCATCTCTGTAGAAAAGAAAGAACATGGAAATTATAGTTCTTAGGATGGCATCTCATCTATTTTTTACAGAAAGTTTATAAGTAGAATATAGTCTGATTTTCTTTTCCCTTTCATTTGAATCCACAATGAAGTTTGATAGCATACTGCAGCAATATATGTGTCAGTGTTACTGTTTGTACTATTTTTTACCAAAGAGAGAAAAAGGCAAATGAGCATTACCAACTAAATTCCCTGTTTACTTGTTATTCATACCTACTACCTAAAGCTTTGAATTCTACCAAAATGAAGGAATATGATGGAACAGCTAAGAAAAATAATTTTCAGGCAAAGTCTTCCATCAAAGTTAGCTTTTATGTGTCAGAAAGCAAGATAATAAAATTCTTCTGCCACTGCCATCAGTATTTGTATTGGGAGCTTAATGATGCACAGGGACATTGTCATTGCCACTCTGCCCTCAAAAGCAAATATTAGACTGTCTTTCCTGCACCTCTTTTTACTTGGTAATCATTCATTTCAGCAGCAGCAACTGTAGCCCTTCCTGAATTACTCTCATCCCCATTTCCAGGGGCCGTAGGTAAGAATGTTTCATCTCCACAGACACTTTAAATTCTAACACTACTCCCCAGCTGGAAGTCATTTTAGATTCTTAAATTTTACCTGCAAGTTCATTGCTTTGCATTCTTTTGCCAGACCATACAAAGTTCTGTCACAGGCATGGAGTGGGATTCAGAAAGGAGAAGCATCCCTTTTCATTTTGGTAATTTTCTGGGTGACGCTTTTAAAATCAGCTGAAAGAGAGACAAGCTATTGCTGACAGCAGGCTTGGCTCGAACAAAAGAGATCAATCTATAGCCAGATCAGTCACTGCTGCAAGTGCTCCCAGCAGCATTCATATCTTTTTACTTGAAGTGCTTCCATTTGGATCTGCTATGCACAGATTCCTCTCCACTTTCATCAGCAACGGTGATTTGATGTCAGGTTTTTAAGGACAAGTAAATCAGCATAAAGCAATTTGAAAATGACTGAATTACTCTGTTTCTAAAAATTTTTCAGACAGAATACCCTAGGCAATCAGGAGCAGTTATAGACCAGGTTTAATGTGGTGTCTGGGCATAGCTTTATGACCCGTAAGTGAGAGTGGATGCACACTAACAAAGCTGGTTCAGCACATAATAGGCTCAGAGAAGAGTGAAGGGCATTATTGGCACACAGTGCTCCATGCACGACCCAGCTGAATCTATCCTCGCTGCACATCCAGACAAAAACCTCAGAGCATTTTCCTGACTTGATGTGATGGTGAAAATTGGCAGAATTTAGGGGCAGAGGTGTTGGAGTATAAATAACCTGTGAGTCATGAGGGTATTTCTGGTGTGGTGAGAAGCAATTAGGACCTTCCTAATGCAGAAGGGCTTAGAGCACTTTGGTGAGGACCATGGCTTCATGCTATTTTGACTCCTTAGGGAGGGAAAGGAGAGGGAAAGCAGTAGAAAACATTCTATGGACACACTACAGAAATGAGCAGAGAAGATCAGACAGACAGAACCTGATACCATTGTATGACTATTTTTTTTATGCTCCTGAGCATTCATCCCATTATCTAGAAAAAATGTCAATTATGTGACCAATGGAAATTAACTTACATTACAATTGAAAAAGAAAAACCAAAAAACCAACCAAACTAAAACTGGTTGACATCCTTATTCATATTTGTTTCCTGGCCAGTACATGAAGGAAATAACTATTTAATATTTTGTAAATTTGTCAATATATCACCAATACATGGGATGATGTTTTAGTAAATATCAATTGTATGACAGTGGCACCATCCCATATCTTTACATAAGAAGCAGTAAAATTTGGAGCTCTTAATATGTAAATAAGTATGTATTTTAATAAGTAAAAAAGTAACATCTTTCAATTTTCTGAAAATTGAAATCTACTACTTCTGGATCAAATTAACTATAAAACAAGACAAATGTGTGAAAATTACACTATTTTAATAAATTCTGAATTCTGTCTACATTTAATAAAAAAAAATTGAAAAAATCTCAAACTAAACCAAATTATGCTAGTTTAAATTGCTTTAAAATATTTTTACTTTTTAAGCACATCTAAGCAGTTTCCCATTGTAAAATGAATTAAGAAACTATTTCATATTTATAGAAGTTTGATCTTTATCTACTCACAAACTCCAACAATTACAAAATGAAATATAACAACAGAAAAGAAAAACTTAAATAAAAAGTTGTTGCTTCTTATCCTCATCTTTCATCAAACACAGACTAATTAAAATCTGTATTACCATAAGTTAGAATTCATTGCATGTAATCATCAGAAAAATGATTTTATTTTTCTTTGTTTCTTATTACTTTATTTTCTATATTGGTTTGTGTTGTGCATTCATTAAACATATAATAAACTGGATTGATATGAGCAGGTGAAAAAATATTTTGGGATTTCTCTTCAAAGGAGCTTTCTATTTTAACAGGTATAACTCAGTCCTCAATTGTTTTTTAGGTATAATGGTAATAGCAGTATTTATATACTCCTTTATCAATATATTCTTAATTGTCACTCAAAGTTATTTACATGTAAATTCAGAAATGGTATTTTACTTACTGCTACGCAGCTGAGCAGTGTCTCTTATATAGTTTATAACAGGACTAATTAAAATGAATGAGTTTTCTCCTATGTTCTTTTCAGTATTTACTGCAGGAAGTTTATTAAAATATTCAATGCAGTAACAATAAAATCCTTATTCAAATAATAGGCATATATATTTAATTCAACGTTAACTTGCTTTCTGTTAAACTGAAAGTAGATTGAAAGCCTCTTTAATGGCACCATGGTGTTTTTGTTTATCTTAATGTTTTCAAATACTTCTCTGGAGAAGTGTCCTCATAGGATCATAGAATGATTTGGGTTAGAATGAGGCCTTGAAGATCACCCAGTTCCAACCCCCCTGGCAGGGATGACTTCAACTACACCAGAGCCCAGAGCCCCATCCAACCTGGCCTTGAATTTACCAATTCTGCTTCACCCTCTTGGTTATTCATCCCTGGAACCAAAGCTTTAAAAAGACTTTTTGAGTAATCTAACTAACTGTGTTTCTTCATTTTTTCTTAATTTCTAGGGGAAAGCAAGAATGTTATTGATGTGAATTTCAACAGCCTGTAGCTGTCATTGTTTTTATTTTTTTGCTAAACGTAATTTTCACAAAGTGCTATTGGTTATTTTCTCCTAACTACATAAATGGCTCTTGTCACCTCTTTGTATCAGTCTCTAAGGACAATGCATTGCCCTCCTTTATCACAGTCATGAAAGGGCAATAACAGCATCGAGGGTTCAGCAAGGTCACCAACTCTTCCACCATATCCAAACATAGAAGACTATACCTTAATAAATTACTTATTACAAATACCCTAAATATACATTCTTGCTGTGGGACAATTTTATTAGCACAAAGCATCAAACTAATTAGCAATAGCACACATGCAAATGAGGTTGTTCATCTTAGAGAACTTTGCATAATGTGGATGATTAGCAAAACAATTAAAATAACAATTCCATGTCATTATTAATCTTTTTAATAAATTTTGTGCACTAGATTTAGTTCATTTTTGAAGTCCTAAATCAAAATATTTCTTTGCATTATATTCAAGACTTCATATTGTTTCTTGGTTATGATATTAATGTATATATTTTTAATTAATAACTCCAGCCAATTAATTGAAAAAAATGTCCATTGCTTTTCAAACTTAAAAACAAACATTTATATGAATACTGTCATAATATGAAAAAGTGGCTATAGAATGGCTGCATCTCTATGACTCATTTATTTTAGCAGGAGAGAGCATTTGCATTATGAGTTTCTATCCAGTGTCCTTTTATGAGAGACAGAAATAGACAGTTCTGAGCTTAAACAGGAGGGAATGAAAACACTTTTTTATGCTCATTCTCTCAGCTGCTCACAGTTTCATGCACAGGTAGCAGTGCAGTGAATTAAAACCCTTGTTTACTGCTCACCGACCCCAGGGATAAAAAGCTTGGGTCTATAGCTGTGGAGGCAAGTACACCTCAGTGTTGTACCTGTAAGGACCTGTTTTCCAGGGCAAAACTTTTTTACAGTCATGTAGAAAGATAAAAGGTGAGAAGTACCAGCAGCCAGTCTTTCATCTGTTTGCTGAACCCCCTCTCTGCTCTGTGAAATAATGAGGCCATATGCCTAACTCACATATCTTTAATTTATCGGTGTTTAAAACATAGTATCAATTCTATCTCCAGAATGGGGCTGGTGTAGCATTCCTTCCTGCTTTTCCTCATATCCTCTCTCCACCTGTGAGAAGGTGAGAGAGGCGAGAAGGAAAAGCTGAAGAGTCAACTGAAAGTCAACACTTGTGCTCCGTGTGGGAAAAGGGCGAATCCTTTTGCTTTGGAATGGCATGAAGCAACCCAAGGTGGGGGAGAACTGCTGGCAAACAGCTCTGCAGAGAAGGTCCAGAGAGCCCCATTAAACATGAGCCAGCAGTGGGCCCTGTGACACAGACAGCCCCAGCATCCTGGGCTGTGTTGGCAGTGGTGGAGCCAGCATGTCTGAGGAAATGATCCTTTCCCTTCTTTGGACACCTGGTCTGCATCTGGAGTAGTATCCAACTGCTAGGGAAAAGAGGGAGAGGGGCAGTGCTCTGGAGATCCAGGTAGGACCTCCCAGAGTGGCCTGTGTTCTGTATGCCATGGAAAAAGAGAGGCTGTGTCCCATTCCATTTCATTTCTCCATCACTATGATGGCAAATTCACACCGGTACAGCTCATCTGGTATGAAAACAAATTTCCTCATGATCTCCTTGTAGCTGTCCTATCTCCCACTCCAGTGAGTGGCACTCAGGATGCCCTCTGGGGGAATTCTACAACCCCTGCTATTTGATTCTCTAAATTTCTGTCAAGAAGGGAGGCAAGTCAGTTATACTCAAAATAGCCCAAACCCAAATGCTGAAAAAGTATCTCTATTTTAACTAAACATTAGGATATATCTTGAATTCCCCCTGAAAACAGTATTAAAAAATGTACTGAGTAGTCCATATTCTACTCTGGTCATTAAGAGCCATGTACAAGTTTTTTAGCCTTTTCTTCTATCAGTATCTTCTTTCTTTGCCTTCCAAATTAATATGACTGTTTTTCCCAAAAGCTTCTTCAAAATACTTTTTCTCTCAGATATTAGTGCCCTGTATTGGTCTCCTTTATCCCACATTCTTAAAGCCAAATAATTTTCACTTTAAAATGGCACTATCATCTGAGAGCAGTGCAAAAATGAGCAGTGGAAATTTTAGACTCCAAGATCCTTCTTCCTTTGCTGACCAAGTTGAAAATTCGTATCATACCATATTTCCTAGCACAGCATATTTTACATTGAATCAATATGGATGTATTGGATACTGAAGTGTGCTTTGAACTTATTTTCTTTCCACCAAAGAAAACTTATGCAGAGTATGATATATATGTAGCTGTTTTCCAGGCTTTTCTTTAGCTCAGATGACATGATATACTTCTCAGATGACATGATATGCTCAGAAAATGTGGAAAAGAAAAAAAAAGAAAATAAAGCAGCTAATACGAAGGTGTTGGGGCTTTCTGTTTTGTTGTTTGTTTTTGTTTTTTTTTTAATTGGTTCTTGGAAGGCAGACAAAAGCCCTAAGAATTTTTGTATATCAGAATTATATAAGAATTATGCTGCTGAGCATTTGGGGTAAAAATGTGGGTGTCTTTATGATTGTACCCTAAATTCTCCCTCTTTCTCTCTCTTCACACACTTCTTATTTTAAAAAGTTCATCTTTGTCTAAACTGACATATCTCTGGGCAGTTTTTCACCTTTGCAAAAACCATTTTGATATTTACCTAACTGTGCTTTAAAGCAACTTATTGTCCTCCTGCAAACGATCAGTGATCTGCTCTGTATAAGCCTCCCAAGGATCCATTTGAATAACCCATGACAGATTCAATCTTTCAGAAGTGTGGAGGGTGTTTTGGGTGTGGTGCAGAGCGCAGGGAAGGTAAGGGGTGGGAGGACATGAAGACACTGCCTGTCCCAGTGTGTGTCTGCTGCTCATGTGTGAGGGTGACAGGTGAGCTTTGCTTGCTGGGCACCTGGAGGACAGCACTGCCTGACCCCAACAGGACATGAAAGGAGCTGTGTGCAGCATGACCCTCTTCCTGACAGGAAGGTCAGTCAGGATAATGTTTGTTTGCAAAGAGAAAGTTTTAGATTTTTATTTCTACTGGCTGCTCTGAATGTTTTCACCAGGGACTCCATGCCTAAGGTGTTTCTGAGATCAGACCAAATGTTTGTTTCATGTAGAAACATTCCAGGGTGTCCCTACATGTTCAACTTTCCATTACATCTTCCAATTCCTAAATTGCTTAGAGAAGACAAAAGAAGCTTTTACAATGTCAATTATTTGCAAATTCAAAGGTCTTGGCATAAAAATAAGAACTGGAAGTTTGCAACAATTTCTCACATTTTTCAATAAGGAAGAAGGAGGCATGCTGCCATTTATAGAAATTTATTACCAGCATAGTTTTTGTTTGCTCCAATCTCTCACCAGATAAGCTACATATCTAAAGGTAAACCCTTCAGATTACCTATTCTTTTTCATTATCCCAGACTTTACAAGCAGAAAACTGCTGAAAAACATTTACTCTTAGAGATGCCATTACTACTTTCCAGATTGGTTCCTATAACAAAATCAACAGAAATGCAAGAAGTGCTACAATTCAAGCTTTTCAGAGGGTGGTAAAATACTACCAGAGAAATGAAACTGTAGAAGATGACAGCCATCTGTTGTTTAACCCAACCGAAATGTATTGCAATTCTTTCATGAGGACTGTGTCTTTAGAAGTCAATACAAGTGCATTTCTTGGCAACAGAAGGCATCCTTTAATTGTAATAGAAAGAGGAAACATTCCTCTTTCCCCGATGATACAGAATTTGGAGAAATAGTATCAACAAACCCAGAAACATCCTAAATGAAGAATCCAGCTAACAAACACATTGTACTCACTTGTGTGGCTGACAAGATGTTCTAATATGCATCAGTCAGATGTTAAGTTATAAACAGAAGTCTGCAACATACTTTCTTACTGACTCACTCCATTTCATCCAACATGATGTTGTCAGAAATAGAGAAAGATGGCAGCAAAATGAAAATCAAACCTGAAGAAAACCTGAAAGAGATGCTAAAAAATTCATCCATCTTTATTAAATTTCATTACTTCAAAGATCTTTATGTAAGTGTCTGTTTTAGTTCAGAAAAAAAAATCTGATATTAAGCGATTTATTTATTAGGGTATTAACAACATTTCCAAAGGAAGTCAATCATCAAAATGATAGACATATTTTTCAAGCATGGATTTGACTGATAACAACAATTAGCAGCATAATAACATATTTGTTTCAACTCCAAATGAAAATTAGAGATTCAAGAAGCTGTTGTTCTTTGGAAGCCTAAGTACATCACAAGGATTTTTTGATACTTCTAAAGTGAGAAAATTCTGCAGTTCTCATTGTACTGCAAATGAAGCCAATATTTTCAAATATGGAAAAGCAGGATACATAGAAATATGTCATAGATTAAAATACTCTTTAAAAATAGCCCTACAGAACACTATTCTTCTGAAATAGCATCACAAAGAAAATAAGGTGGATTAGTATGTAGCATTTGTAGTACGCAATTGTACCTAATTTATTCTTTAAATTATTTTTCCCCTTTTGTTTGTATCACCATAAGAAATTATTTTTTTATATTTCATTGTCCCTTTTTTTTTTTCTTTATTTTTCCCCTCTGGATAAAGACACACTTTACTTATAGGAAAATGTGAAGAATTGTTCATTATTATGTTATTAAAACCATTGGGAAACAAGATAAATTCTGCCTCTGGAAGCTGCATTTCCTACAGTAATAATTTAAAAGTTAATTTGAGCTTGAGTTATGAAATTCTGTCTCCAATGAAGGGACAGAAATATTGCTATTGATGCAAATTGAACCAGGATATCATCCATAAAGTAATTTCCTACTTAACAGAAAAGCTGATTTAAATATGGAACTTACAACAAGCCCAGTAGAGGAACTAGAGTCAAGAGCTGGGTGAAGAAGAAGCAATCTTAGTTTTGATGTTTTATCAGCATGAAGGGAAGCAAGGGAAACAGGATGCTCTCCAAAATGGTACCAATAAAAGCTGATTATCCCAGACCACAGTAATGTGTGCACTGCATGTGCTGTCAAAATATTTTTAAAACTTTGATTGCAGTCTAAGTACCTGTGAGTCCCTTGTCATTAGAAAGGTTAGGTGCTGCCATCATTGTAATTCTCTTTACATGTCTGAAATGGATCTTTGAACTAGTGATTCATTGAAATATAGCACAAGTTTTAGTCAGAGTCGTTCTGGTTCTGAGAGCAAGTCGGACTCTAGTAAACAACAGATTTTGTTTCTTTTTGCCATCAAGCTACCGTTACAATCACAGCCTGTTGCCTCTGTATATGGGGGCATCAGTTTTCATCCAGAGCTTGGTATTTCCATTGGAGTGTTTTATCCCTGTGAGCTTTTGTGGGAGGAGCATTGAGGCAGGGGAGTGGCAGCAGCCTTGTCGTTCTGTCAGTGAAGTCCATCCCACTCCAAGAAAGGGAGAAAAGATAAAATCAGAAGATACTGCAGGTCATAGAATGAGTCTCAGGAAAGCAGGCTGATAGGTGGCTTGTGTGTGAGACAGCAAAGTTCCTGGATGCCCACAAGCAGTAACAACAGAGTAGCAAACCCATGGGATACAGCTGAACCTGTGCTGAATGTCACTGAATTCCTGCTGAATGTCACTGAATTCCTGCTGAATGTCAGGGACAGGTGTCCTGTACCTGCCTGGACATGAAATGCAGTAAGCTGATCCTAATGTATTTTTTTGTATTTGCATACACTTAAATGGAGATGTTTTCCAATTTGATTCATATATTTTAAATTAGTTGCATCTAAAGGCTGTGTAAAACACCACAAGTGCTTTCATACATGGTAAATTATGTGGTATATTTTTTAAATGTTTCATAAATGTCATTAAGTACCTCTCCCCTTTAATCTGCTTGTTGCTTCATCTTTAGATATTTGATAGGACTGGGTGTGTAATCCTACATATAAAATAATATTTTCATCTGTATAATAACAAAAATTTAAAGCATGAAATTTGGTGAGTTTTTGCAGCAAAGAACATCTGACAATAAATAGTAGCATTTTCTATTCTACAGCTTACTTTGAAAACTGTTCTTTTAGGCAAGCAACATTTCCTACATTGCACATTTCTTATGTTTATAGGTTAGTAGAATTTAAGCTTTCTGATGCTTCCACTTATTGTCATCAAATAGGGTACACCTGAATGTAAAATTCATAATGACAAATTTTATAATTATTTTAAAGAAAATGCTATTAAAAACAAGAGTATGTTTCGATAGTCTATCAATTGAACAAAAGTAAAATAATACAAGCTCTGATGCTTATTTGATTCTGCCTTGTTTCCATAGTAACTATAAATAGCTTACAAATATTTTTGCCTTTTTCTTTCCTAACAATGGATTCTGGTCGTCTTATGGAGGGCAAGAGTCTGTACAGGAAATATTAACAAATTGCTTTACGTTGTTCAGAAGTCCAAGCTGATTTATTTATATAATTAACCTTTATTGTAGCTTAATTTATCCTAAGTTAATAATTATAATAAATAGCATTTTGTTGACTAGAAGTATCAAGTGGCTTTCCACAGGACATGACTTTATTATCCATCATGATTAATATCTTAATTTTTGCTGTGGAAGCTGGAATTGTTCTCACATGAATGGTTTTTACTGAGGATACTTAAAACAGGAGAGAGAATTAATACGTGGAAATATTGCTACAAAGAAATAATAAAACTTATATTGAGATAGAATATTTATGGGGAAATTAGAAATTTAACCTAAAAATATCACCTTGAAAAAAAAAAAGTGAATGTGCTTCCAGCAAAATAATACATTTTCAGTTCAAGACATGAAGCAAGGTCTAGCAACATCCTAAAATGTATTCCAGGGACCATAATGATGGACAGCAGCTGAAGTCAATCTTCCATGTAATACAGGTGCTCAGAAGGCTTACAAAACTTTATTCTGAGCCTGACAGGAATTTTTTTATATCTCAGTAGGGAGCAGTGCAGAACTGCATTCAGTCTAAGACACTTCTCCAGGACAGTGAAACGGATGAGCATCCTATGATGTCTGGATAAGAAATCCTTACAAATAGCAGCAAATATTTATACTTGGAATTCACTGTGTACATTCCCTAGCAGAAATTCTTTATTTTCTATGACCAGACCCAAGATCAAAATACCAAACTACAGCAATGCTTATAAGTATGATTTACATCATTTACTGCAAACAATACAAACCAAAACAGACCCCACATGGAGCACCTTAAAACTCCACAGGTCTGCAAATTCACCTTTGTCTACGAAAATAGTTACATGTTAGCACAATTCAAAACTTTAAACCCAGCATAACAGAGCTGCACAGTCCCTGGGAATTCATCCAGCTTTCACTCTGCCCTAAAAAGCATTTGAGTAGTGTACTAAGATGCTATTTGCAATTCTATAAGGAGTTCATGGCTTTGCAGAGTTTCATATGTAAAGAAAACCAAAATTTGTCAATTTTGTTTGAGGTTTAGAATCTGTCATAGTGTGGCTCTCACAGAAGTTCCTCAGCATGCACGAGCAGAGCACCAGTGAGGAAAAGTCAAATAAACAAGGACTGAATGCACACTTTTCAGCAAGTGAGGATTTCAGTTTCACACTGCTTTACTAATGAGAAAGCGGCTAATCATTTTTTATAAATAATTGCCAAAAGCCCTGAAGAAAATAAGGAAAATACCTCCAGTTTTGTGTCACTGAAGCAATTTCAAGTAATTTCTTTAGAAGCAGAATATAAAACATACAGTTCACCTACAAAATGTCACTAGTCCCTAGATGTGCATCAGCTTCTCTTACCTGTGTGAAAATTAAAATTTATTTCAGAATATCAAAAAGGCAGCAGTTATATTGAAGAAATACCAGCTGCTGAACAGACTCTTTTTTCTAAGGACCAGTCTGAACCTGTGGAGGATGGATCAGCAAAAGCCTGTGGGTTCTCCTCAGGTGTCTAATGTCAAAGAGAGAAAGCAGAAACAGAAAAGTAATAATGTTCATTCCTGGTGACTCTTTTGTGTGGCTGTGTGTTCATAAGGAATCTGAAGAAAGGGAGATGGTTCTCTTTCCAAGGTCTGGACAGGTTTGAAGTCCCACAGAAGCAGAGTGTTTAGACTACAAACCTGTGGCAGGAACTAACTACTTTGTCCATTTGTCCATTGTCCATTTGTCCTTTGTCCATTCCACAAATTATGTAGTGAAGCAAAGTGAGAAGGAGTTGGGGAAAAGTATGGGACAGAGGAAAATATGCTCCCCAGATTCCTCATTCGCAAGAAGGAAGCCTTTATTATGCTGAGGAGAGGATCAGTCCAGCCCTCAGGAAAATGGACAATCATTACAGCAGATGCCAAGAACAATTACTTTATCACTAGACTATGAATTGTAAAATCATGTTTAAAATTGATTTGGAACAAAAGCAGTTCAGCCACTGATTCAAACTTTAATTCATATTTAAGCAGTTGTCTTGCAGCATAATCATCAAAATTCTGTGAAGACAGAAATGCTGCTCTAAAACAGCCCTGCCAGGAGTAAACACCAAAACTAGCATCTCTCTGCTGTTTGGGTACCAAAACATGGATGGTAAAAATGCTATAAGAAAATATCTGAAAATATCTGCTTTCCTTTTGGCTTGCCTACTTGGAGGAGAAGTAATGCTTTCCTTTCAGTTTGACTGTAAACAGAATGGTTTTAGATACAGAAAAGATAGTTAATACTTCAAACTGATTTCTTCAAACTGGATTGGAATTTTTAATTTAAAAACTCTTTTTATCAGAGCTATATCCTTCAATATTCAGCTTAGCAAGCATAATTTGTTTATGCATTTAATGTCTGATAGTTAAACCTCCTGATTTAAGCTTTTACATTAGCCATTTGAAAATTGTTTTTAAGCAATTATTTATAATCATTTTATATTTTTGTAATTAGCTAATTAATTTTTTATAATCAATTAAAATATTAATTCTATTTAGGACTAAATTATTGTCTATTCAGCTAATGATTTGTTATATTCCCAGAATAATGCATGCATAAGAGCAGGTGGATTTCTGGCTTTTTGCATATATATAAGAATTTCTTAACATGGTTCTGTTTGAACGTTACTTAGAAGTATAGCTTAAAGGAATCTCTAGCTAAAGTAAAATATTTCAAAAGAAGCTTTACCAGTTCCCATAGAGCAGTTGGAGGTCACAGGGCACTCTCATCTGAACTTGAGGTTACAAAGTGATTTTGTGGCTCTGAATGGACTTTGTTTTAATAAAGGTGAGACTAACAAGGAGGTGGTTAGTGTTATCCATGACAGCAAGAACTTTTGAAATTCTTTGTACAATTCTCATTTAAAAAGTATAAAAAGGATGTCAGCAGTTTGGAAATTATCTATGAAAGAACTCTAACATAAGGTTGAAAAACCTGTCTCAACCATAAAAGACCAAAAAAATGTTAATCTATTTAACTAAACAAAGAGAAGGTTAAGAGGTGATTTTTTTGTATTCTGTAGCTGCCCACATGAGGAAAGTATTCCGGTGGTAGAAGGCTCTTTAATCTTGCAGATGAATGGAGAATGAGACCCAGTGGCTGGAGTCAGAAGCTTAATAAATTCAAAGTCAAAATGAGGTAGACTTTTCAGCAATAGGATTTAATTAAACTGTGCAAAACATGCTGGAGTTTGTAGCGTATCTTCCACCATTTAAAATCTTTAAGTTAAGGCTAGCTGTCATTTTAAAAGATATACACAAACACCAGCATTGTGGGCAAAGTGAAGAAATCAGTGCTTGAAGTTTTTTGAGCTGTTTTGCAGGAAATCAGATTTGGATGATGGTAATGGTTCCCCCTGGATAAAACCCTATGAAACTTCTAAGGCTTATATTCTGTTGTCATTTCTCATAGTGATCATTATTTTCCTTTGTAATTAACCTCTTTTGAAGCTGTTGGAACTTCATGTCCAATATGTGTAACAGATCTGGCTCTCAGGAATACTGCTCTGCAACCTCATTCTGTTTTAGCACCAGTAAGAAAAATAATATTTGAATTTGTAAGACTTATAGTCCTCACGTGTATTATGACTGTGACAGAAATCATTGTACATTCTTTAGTGTTAGTTCATTATTTACCCACTTCCTTTCCACCCTGGCACATCTTTGTGCAGGGTGATGAGTGACCTCCATTGACTGAGAAGAAAGCCCTTGGAGAATTTTTAAATTTGATTACCCAGGATTACTCAATGCATGGAAGCATCCTGAGATCTACTGAGTGAAGCCAATGGAATCTCCTTTTTACAGGATAACCTTTTCTATGCTCTGGACTTTAGTGCTACTAGGACTGGATAGTGACACTTTTTCTGGTCCATTTACAGTGGACCTGAACTTGACTTCCCAGAGCAGTGATTCATCTTCTCTGGATAGGAATTTCTGTCTTGATCAAATATAGATATTTAAATAGAATTGCACATATATAATGAGCTTGTTTTGCTGAGACACAGAAGACCTACTTCTAAAATACAAAACATGCATAAAATAAAGAGGGTGCCATAGTGAAGAGGGCTCTGACATATCTGGGGTGGTTTATAGCATGTTCAAAGAAAGTGATTTTAGCATGCTCATGAAGTTTGCCTTGCTAAATACATTAGATTAACTGCAACTAAAAAATTATTCACAAAAATCGATCAGTGTTAGACAAGTACAATAAGCCCAACATATCTTAGAGACTTCTTAGAGAAGTAAATACTTAAATGTACAGTAATTAAAGGAAAGGACAGATGGAACCCTGCTTCTGCCCCCACCCAGGTAAAATAACCCAAACTAGGTGGAAGATGCGTTGGGTCAGAGGACAATACTTAGCCTTTACGAAAGCCTTTTTTTTATGCTCTGGTATGTCCTCTTGTAACTGGCTAAAATAAATCCAGTTGGTATTACAGTGTACAAAAATACTCTTGCAGTACATAACTTTACATGTGCAATAATGGTAATTCTGCAGATAGGTCATTTTCGTCAACTAAACTGCAGCATATTCTGTAGTTAGGTATTTAAAACAGATTGCTGAGAAAGGTAAAATTGAATCCACAAATATCACTTAACTGATTAAAATTTTCCATTGAGCAAATGTGGTGTTCCATATTTGTGATAAACAAGATGGTATTCCAAATGCTTACCTTCCTCTAAAATAAGAAAATTACATTGTAATTTAGAGGGCAGCTTGCACTCATTTTATGGGACTATTTCCAGAAGGCATAACTAGCAGACTGACAACATGCTTTTGAAATAGCTCATATACTTTCTTGTAAAAAATGTACTGCACAAATGTTATTAACTTGCCTCTCTTATTATAATGCAAGTTTTATACTTGCATTATAATGCTGCTCTATCTAAAGCATGTAATGTGAAAACCAGCACATAGCCCAAGTCATATACATAGAATATATTCAGGTTATATTCATTATATATTTTATTCTTCATTTAAATAATTATTTTAAATTCTTTGTTTACTTAATATTTCCTTATTTTATTTTCTAAATACAAAAAACATAACAATTGCACAAAGATCCAATTGTATTAAACAATTTATTGTGAAATTCAACAATAATACCCTCAGATTTGGATATTATTATATAATGATTTGAAATTATATGAGCTCATATTTGAGTGACTGCAGAAATCTACCCATCAAATCTTGCATTCACAGTAGAAATTGCTCCCCAAAATGAATGTTTGGATGCAAAACTTCAGCCTCTGTACAAGAGGTCCTGAGATGGTCAATAGTATTGTGGTTAAACCCCTTTGGGCAGGCAAGCACCACACAGCACCTCACTCACTCCTGCAGTGGGGTGCAAGGATAGAACTGAAAAATCTCACTGGCATGAAGACAGTTTAACAGGTAAAGCAAAAGCTACACATATGGGCAGAGCAAAACAAGGAATTCATTCATCACTTCCCATGGGCAGGCAGGTGTCCAGCCATCTGCAGGAAAGCTGGGCTCCATCAATGCATTGATGGAGAGAAAAATACCCTAGCTCTGACTGCTCCCCTTCCTTCTTGACTCCCCAGATTTTATTGCTGGGCACGAGCTCCACACGGTCTGGGATATCCCTGTGGTGGTCAGTTGGGTTTAGCTGGCTCAGCTGTGTCCCCTCCCAGCTTCCTGCACACTCCCAGCTGGCTCACAGGACAATGGTGCAAGAGGCAGAGGAGTTCCTGACACTGTGATCTCAGCTCAGCAACTAAACAACTAAAACAAACCTGTCTTATCAACTGTGACTTCAAAACAAATCCAAACCACAGCAACTTAAGGGTTGCTAAAAAGAAAGTAAATTTTATCCCAACCAAAACAATGAGAAAATACAGTTTTGCCTAAGTTTACAAGAATAGAATAATTAAGTTTAGTAATTCAAATTCTGCAAATACAGTATCAAATCCAACACTAGCCCTTTGGTAAAAAACAAAACATTTTTTCAGAAAGAAGTTATTATGCCATCAAGCAAAGACATGTCTGGCATTTACCATTTTCATGAACTTGGAAAGCTGTCTAGATCTAATTTAGTATCTTCTAGAGAGTCAGGTTGATCTATTTTGTGTACATATTAATTTCCATTTCATATCCCATTATGGCAGCCAGATTCCTGATGTGCTTCTTCAGTGAAGAGGTGAGGAGGTGCGTGGAAAGCCTTGGATTTACTCAGAAACCTCATCTGCATTATTGATGTACATGATTTTTTTCCATTTTGCCACTTTGTAGGACAAAACATGTGGAACAGAACCAGATTTTGAGAGTTATTTTTACTTTCAGTCAATAGACTTAACAGTAAAGTGATTGCCAGGTTTTTCAGGCATGCAGAGCTCCTTCATTTCTTCATTACCTTGATATATTAATGTTTCTCAATATGTCTGGAGGGGCTTTTTTTAAAATAAGATACTATTTATTTAATGCACTGTAAGATTGATTCACAGGAATGAATATTAATCTTTGATAGCTGAACATTCGATACTACAGGAAAAGAGCATAAACATTTATGAGAAGTCTCTTCATCTCTTCCATCCCTTCTTCTGCTTCCCTGCTCCACTCCCACAAACTTGACAGGCTTCAACTTCCTAGTTTTGTCTCTGAAAGTTAAGCATTGTTATATCTTTAGGCGAAAGAGAGGGACATGATCCAGTGGAGATTTACCCCATCTTAGACATGAAAGGTTAAATTTCCCCCAAGAAGCAAGTGTTTGCTAATAATACCAGAAAGAACGTAGAATTTTTTTGAACCACATACACAGTTTTTAAATGGCTGTTGGGCACTATAAAGATGGAATTTCCTGTGCTCCTGTACCATCAGTGTTTGTCCATAGTGCCCCATGGTGAAATAAGCAGGGGAGGGAGCTCACCTCAAGTTCAGTACTGGGGTATCAGGTGCTTGAATCTGAATGAAATTCCTCCCAGCTGAGTAGAACTCTTGTTGGAGCTGCCCATATTTCTTACCTTGGCTGTCTCAGATTAGATCCTGCTGCTGTCACATCCCTGTGACCTTTCCCTGAGTGTTGCTGCAGTGCTGTGCTCTCTGCTGTCCCACCTCAGTGTGCACTCCACATCCTACCCCTCCAGCTTCTTTCAGTGAGCTGTGCTGACATTTCATTTGTGGCCATTTGTGGTTTCATCTTGCTGTCCCAAGTAGCAAGAGCCTCTGCCCTTACTCAGATGCCAGTGCAGGTATCAGTGCAATATAAGGATCTGCAGTGAAATTGTATCTTAGCAATTGAAAAGAATTTCAGTTTGCATTTGGGAAAGAGAAGGCTGTTCTCTTTTAGAGAATTATATATTATACTGCAATTTAAATGGTTAAAGGGAGCACTTTTTCAGCTTGGAGGCTTTCTCATTATCTTAAATTTTAAGTATGATTGTGGGATTCCCAGCAGAGAGAAGCAGTTCTGAAAAACATTTTTGCTACAGTTAGTTAACTCTTGCCTACATGTGCTATATATTCAATGTGTCCATTTTAAAATAAAATGAGGCAGCTCTGTCTTCTTTAGAACCCACAACAAACCCTAGATGTGCCAATTTTAGAGTATGCTCATTTCTGTGGGAATATAATTTCCTAATCTTTATTACAGTTTAAAATTAAAATAATAAAAAAATAGAAATTTTCATAATAGCAGGAAATACACAAATGACAGGAGGATTTTTATATTTTATTTTTGCTTGGCTCTTAAATCCAAGAAATACAGTTTTGAGAAGTGTGTTAAGTAACAAAATCCATGCCTGCAGAACAGTCTCAGAAGAGAATTTGAGATGGTCAACTCATTAACCTCAAAGTATTTTGCCTGCAATGTATTGATACGTTGCTAAACAAAAAATTCTCTCCAGTAGTGACAATTCATGATACCGGATTGAAAACAAGGTGTCATAAAACAAAACAAAACAAAAAAGTTATTTTAAAAAACCCTCTTGAAAACCTAGTTCTGCCTCCTACAACAGACTCTGGTACAAGAAATTAGGCACTGAAGAGTGTCAGGGATCTTCAGGACTTCTATAGGAAGAATTATAATATTTGAAATAGAACTTCATTGCTACCTCTAGCAGGAAGCCTCAATTTTATTTGAGAGCAGTTCTTTGCTTTTGTCACCAGACACATCTATGACTACACATCAGTGCCCAGAATTTTCTGCCATGTAGTGAAGTCAAGTCCTACAGAATCCGAAGAAAAGAGTGAAAGTCATCTTAACAAATTAAGGAATCTGCAATGTAGGTATTTTATTCTGATCTTTTGACCTGGATGTCCTTTGGAGTAAACACAGTGGATATCCAGAACATGTCAGATGTATGGCATCTTACTAATTTAATTCCATTGACCAAGGATCAGTTAGCTTCGAAGTAGACTGAAAATGTAGACTTTGCAAAATTCAAAGCAAGGTCCAGTCTTAATTATTCCTCTGCTATGAAAGAGATTTAAATTTCCTGGCTCTTGTCATGTTTTTCATTAAGGAATCACAAGCATGATTAATGTTGGAGTCCATCAATGATCTCTCCTCTCTTGTCATGAAGAAGTGAGTTAGGGCACTTGAAGAATCATTGTCAAAGGTAGTGGTCAAAGCAGATTTTACTATAAATTTGTGACTTTAAAATAGTCAATGGCAAGGTTCACTCTATTACTTACTACATAGTGAAACATGCAAAAGGAAATTCAGTTAGAAGCAATTTAGAATGCCTTACATGGAAACCAGGGTTGCAAAAGGATAAGGGTGCAAAAGGGTTTAAGAGCACTTAATCATTCACTAATTTAACATTTACAAAGTGGTTTGATGGAGCTTACTACAATTGAACCAGTGATTTAATTATAGGTCTGAGCATTCATATTGTATTACTAGCTAGAGGGTATTTAAATCAATACATACATAAAGACACATAGATGTATACATTTAAATGCATAAAGGCATACCTGTTAAAAGTCCATCTTGCTCCACAGAGTGGCAGTGTGGTTGCCTCTTGCCTCTGTGCCTGTAAAGAGATTAAAGCCCTACTTAACTTTAATTTGAGGGAATTTTTTTTGTTAGGTTACCTAATTACCAAGTGTGAGTGAATAGTATTATATATGCAGTCTTTGGAACAGTGTCACTCTCCTAGCTTTTCTCCACTCTAACATAAAAAATAGTATTCAATAATAAGTATAATACAATGGGAATTAGCAAAGTGAATATGGGGTGTAGCATCTGGTTTTGAGTTTCTGTCACTGTTGATGACCATATGAATAAGGTGTCCTACCAGCACTGATTTCATTCTTCTTTACCCTTCCTAGGATATAGTACATCTTCTCTGTGTCATGATTAACATGGATTAGAGCTTTCTGTCCATTGTTTCAGGCATGTTCCAGTAGTTTACACAAGCCATCATGTTGCAGTAGTTTCTTTACCAAATAAGATCCATTCCAGTGGGGGTAGACAATAAATCTTTATATGATGTGCAGTTAGATTATAACAGTCAGTAGGTCATGACATGAGCTGAATGACTAAAGTCACTTCCCACAATTCTAATAAAATTACAGATATTTGAGTGATTGCTGATCTCTACAGTGGTGTTATCTGTGAGGATAGTGTCACAAATAGTTCTCATACAGACACATCTATTTCCAACATATACAAGTACAGCTTCAGAAGTTTCTTCAGGATGTATTTCAAAATGGCATTTTTTCAGCATCAAGACAAATGTCTTAGGCCCTGATGGTATTACTTTCATATATAAATCCTTGTTTTTCCCATAGAACACATGCATCAACATTGACAATTTAACATTTCTTCCCATTTTGTTTGGCTTTACTCCCTGTTCTATTGGTTAGAATATCATTCTATGGTGATTTAATCCCAGTGCAATGATCTCCACACACCCTTCTCTTCTCCAGCCTCAAATTTCTCCACCTGCTTCATAAAGGAGGTAATTCCATCCTCTTATCAATGTCATGGCCTCCTCTGGATGTACTGCAACAGTTCCATGTCTTTCTTACATTGGGGACACCAGAACTGTGCACACTGCTCCAGCTGGGGTCTCACAAGAGCAGAACAGAAGGGACAATCCCTTCCTTTGACCCGTGCAGCTTTTGGTGCAGCCCAGGATTTGATTTGCTTTCTGAGGTGGGAGTTCTCAGATACCATCACTGTTGGATATGGTTTATTTTGATGTAGCATCAGCTAACCTCAGGACACCAGCCTGGGAGGTGTCCTGTCATTAGCATTTTTGCAGGACATTTTCTACTGTCGTTGTTCCAAATTCATCTGCTTTGGAGTCTGATGCTGCTGGCAAACGTGGCAAACAACAGTGTTTATTTCTGTTGTTTGAACTGTTGATCCTTACATACAGTGTAAGCTTTTGCTCGAGGACTTGTACAGTTTTTTTCTCGCCAACCTCATATTTTATTATTCTTTTGTGGTCACTTCCAGTAGCAGTTTTGCTGAGACTGAAACCAACAGTATACAATGGGAAACTACTACAAATTTAATATTATTTCTTTTTTTTTTTTTAAATATTTTATGACATGAAATTTGACTGTGTCCATCCCTGTCCATTGGGACTAGAACTGGCCTGATAAAGTGTCCATCGTCTCTTCCAGTGAAGGACTGGCAGTTCTTGAGAAAAAAGAAAATTTCACAGAATTAGATTGGTAAATTTAGAACTATCATTCCTATTCACTCCATGCTTTAGTGTTCATATAAATTATGACCTGGATGTTCAAAATCATCTATTTATGTGGTTTTTATCTACACTGAAGGGTTACAAAAGTTCCTTAAGGGAATGGTAGTGCTGCTTATAGCAAGTCTGGACAAGGTGCACTTTAAGAAAATGATAGCAAGTTGAATGTGCTAAAAGCTATCTTGTGCTTTTAAATATCAATTTTTCTGATAATAGATCTTCCTCATCCCATATGCATTCAGTACTTCCCTTTGTATCAAAGAGAAAAAGCCTAAAAATATCTAGGGAGACAATGCACAGGTTCTCCTAACTGAAAGTGACTTAATCCTGAGTCATTTTTCTGAAAACAATTGTTATAAACCCACTCACATTCCATGCACTAGATCATCAGAGATAGATCTGCAATACAGTCTAATTTATATCTTTTAAATGCCAAAACTGTTCTTTGCCCATATTTAGCTCATACAAAATATTAAAAATATTAAAAATTGAGATAACTTTTGTCTCTAATTCTCTTCCCCAGAACTATAAGTTTTACTATGTCATCTTTAACATCATTGTTTAAAAACAAGCACCACAAAATCTATGCAGAAGAAAAGGCTCATATTAATATTGTAGATTATTTTATATAGCTGAAAAGTAGCTGTTATGTCCTTTCAAGCAATATGTGATTTCAGAATCATGACATTTTTGTCCTCTGACTTAACTGGAGAATAACCAACCCATTTATAAAGATTTATAATCTTTATGAGATTCATTCATCTAAGTTTTCTTTTTTTATATATTTATATCATAAACTCCATGAGGTCTATCAAGATTTAAGTATACTCCTTAAGTGTAGCTTCCTTCAGAAAAGGGAAATTTCTCAACTGAGAGCAGTTGCCAGTTCATGTCTGACCTATTTTGACATCACAGTAGTGTCTCAAACTCATCTGTGTAGAAGTATGCTGTGGATTGACTGCTGAAATTTGGTGTGCTGTAAGAATATCTTGGAAGTATATGTCAGAAGTGTATATGATCCATATATCTTTAAATAAGTCTAAATAAATGCCACGACATTATGAAACCAAATAATTTGCAACAAAAAAAAAAAAAAAAGAGCAGCCAAAATTATAGACAGAAGTGTCAGAAAAGAAAATATTTGTATTATTTCAAAATCAAATCCCTGTAAAGCTGAGTGGAGATCTCTCTAGAAATTGTATCAAATCCAGCTATAGATCTCCAGATTATGTTCATAAGAAAGATGTTTTGGACAGAATACTAACTTTCATGTTTATGTCGTTTTTATTTAACTTCAAAAATCTTTTCTTGTCATTGAAAATAATGACAGACAGCTTATCATGAAGAAGTTTCCTTCCTGGATCACCAGTGCCTCTTACTTCTCTTTAAATGCTAATGTAATTTGGACAGGATTGGTGCAGACATCTTCTCTCTCTTCCTCCCACCAGCAAGTTATTAACCTCTGAGTAAAATATTCTTTCTTACCTAGTACAGCAATGCGATATTTCAGCATTTATTTCCATTTATCAAATATTATACTTTAACAAATGATATTAAAAAAATCATGATTGTTGCAAACTGTGTTTATACAAATAAAGGAGATTAATACCTTTTTTCATTATGAGCTCATAACTGAGACCAGATGTGATTATAGATTAGTGTCTCTGAAGTGATAGCCACATTTATGACAACTGACTCCAACTTTTGTCTTTGAAGAACCTTATAACATTCTTTTTTTTCCAAATACAATATAAGACCTGGCATAAAGCAAAAAGAGGGGGAGAGAAAAAATAATGAGTTGTGAGAAAAAATGCCTGAAAAATGTTGCTAAGCTTTAACATCTTCAAGATATAGCTAAACTAGTTTATCACGGGTTATATTACACAATTAATATTAATTTCAAATTTTTAACAGGAGGATGAGTTGCTTCTCCAAAGCACAAACAAAATGAGCAGATAGCTTTGCATTGATACCATTTTAGTCAAATTGAATGATGCCAAGAAAACTGCTGTTCATTTTTTCAGTTTTACTAACATTCTCTTTCGCTCTGTTACTGGTGGAATTTGAGTCTGAGGACTGCAACAGCCTGTTTTTCTCTCCTATTTTTGATTCAAAAGCCATTGTATAACTGCCACTACTTGGAGACCTTTTCCTCCTGGCGTGTGAAGTTTCTCTTGCAATGTCTCTTGTTTTATTGCCCTGTGAAGTAACACCAGCCAAAACAGTGGGAATGCAAACCTCTTCATGCTATCAGAGAGTACCCATAGGATACATACAGTCTATTTTAAACTGTTTATAATTGTTCACAATTGCGGTTCCTCCAGCATCTGCATGGATTCGTTTCACAAAAATGCCATATGCCTTTTTCTTATTTAAATTAGTTTAGGTTTAAGAAGTTTTAATTTTGTAAAAGAGAATATACTAAAGCCATTACTGGACTACACCATGCCACTCAACAAGCTGCCAACTGTCCATGTCCTCCATTCTCCTTGTAAGAATTAGAAAATTTAAAAAGTAAAGAATAATTACCTCCTGCAATCCACCATTCTTGCCAATGTTTTCAGATGTTTTCTAAAGATCTGAAATCTGATATATTTTTAAATGACTACATTTTCCATCTTTTCCCCAGAAGAATATTGCCTATCCCAGAAGAAACGCTAATTTCTTTTCTTCTCTCAAAACTCTTGTGCTCTCATGTAGCCAGCCTTTTAAATTGATGACTTTCTTGCTTTTATGAAGTGGCCTTGTGTCTCCTATGTACCAATTTCACCTTTAACTGGTTTCCATAAGAGATGCTATATCTGTAGTTAATGTTCTGTTCAGTACAAATTTACCAGACCCCATGCAATTATATACTGTGCTTTATGCTCAAATCAAAGCTGAATAATGGAAAGTGAATTCAATAATCAGAAAGGGGATTGGGAAGTACTTCAACTCATAAACATCTTTTGGTTTCCTATTAGCATATAACTTACGATCAAGAGTCCCACTTATCTGCCTTGGCTTTTGATCTAAAATGAAAAGCTGTATTTGTGCCCCTGAATGGTTTAATAATACTGACAGTTGAAAGATAGATACAACATACACAATCCTAATGTTTTCCTTCCAGTGTGGGGAATTCTGAGATTTAAGAAGCCGAAACTCACTTTCATACTGGAGTTTATAAACTGAAATCAGAAGCTTGGAGGCAGTGAGTATCTCTACCTTACCAAATCATTTGGTGCAATATCAGCAATCAAATAGACTGAGCTGGTTTGTGTCAAGGCCTAAATTTTGCGTCTTTTTACATTTTGGAGTTTTACTTCAGAATAGATTCAGGCCCATCCCTGTGACTGCATGCCACCTCCATGTGAGTGGCTCAAAGCTGCCCACCAGGAGCAGATTTGGTGCACACATGGGGTTCTCTTTGAAAGGAGTTTGATTCAAGCCTTCTTTGTAAACTTTGTCTGCACGTGGTAAATAGAGCAAATAGCCTGTAGAACTGCATGGCAGCTCTGAACAGCTTGATGAAATCCACAGGAAGAACTTCTTAATGGGCTGTTCATTCATCGTTTCTTAATGCAGTCCTGATTGTATTTATTCACTCTGCAGAAAATAACAGAGAACAAGCAGATTTAAATGCCAGGGAAGAGGAGACTTTCACAAGCTTTGAGGGCATGGACAAGAAAGAATATATATGCCCTAACATACACTGTAATATTTTCTTAATTGCATAACAAACATGGTTTCTGCTTCAGTTTTGACCTCTGTAGCCCTCTATTTGTCCACCATGAAGCCTGGGTACTGGGCTAGAGGGAACTTTGAACTGACCTAGTATGAGCAGTCTCAGTCCCAGTCAATCACAGTAACATTTAAAACAGAAGTTTTTAAAATGTGTATGGAGAGTGCCCGTTTTCACTGAAAGACTCACTATTATTGCAAGTTTTTGTCAGTCTGGAACCTATTAGAAGTGCCAAAGTTTGCAAGAGTACATATACATATATATTTTTGTTTATTTATATTTATAGATTTGGTGTCTGAGCTCTGCAATGACTGTGTAGTCCTTTACTGTTAAGATAAGTGCTGTTTTATTAGTGCTTATGTTTTGCCTAAAGTTCCAGAAGTGACTGATTTCTTTTCCAGCATATTCTAGTTCATGTGTCTGAGAAAAAAAAACCAAAACCAACCAACTAACCAATCAACCAAAAAACCTCTCAAATTAATTGTGCAGAACCTTCTTCATGGAGAGATAAGTGATGGTGAGTTTTGAAGTCCTGCTAAAAGAGGATGTAACAACAGTCATATTTTCATAAGGAGGCAAGTATTACTGCAATATAAACAGAAGAATCAGCTTCAAATCCAAACTCTTGACTAAGAGGAAATTGTGGATTTTTGATTGAACTCATAAGATCAGTAGGAAGGAGTCATTAGCATTCATGACCACTCTTTCTGCAATTGCAAGGCCACAGGTGTCCCAAATCCACCCCATAAAGCATCTTGTGCAACTGAAAGGGCACCTGATGCATCTGCACTGCTGCCTGAACTGAGCCACAGGCACCATCTCCTGCCATCAGGGAGTGGTCAAATGCTGAAAAGAGTGAAGTACAAATTGTTGTGCACAGATACTTTCATCAGCTTGCAATACCTGGATCCTTCTCTATTTGGTTTAACACTCAGACAGCAAATAAACTCAGGTCAAGTGCTGATCATGAAGCAGAAATGTGAGTAAGACGTGAATGTGAAAAAGAGCAAAGTGTCGCTGAAGCCAGATTCAAGAAAGATCATCTCATTTAAGCATGCACAATGTTATGCTTGGGAGTCTCTGTTTCTAAGCATGAACCATGTGAACACAATGACAGAAGAACTGTTGCAATAATCCCTTATATTAAGATATATTTTAGCTTAAATATTTTTATCCTAAAAATTTTGTCAGTAATAGTTAAAGTCTTTGCTGATATAGCCATAGAGAACTGAAAAGGAGAACTGGCTTTTTAAAATCTCAAATGGAAAGCAAAAGCCACTTTGGCCTAGATCTACAATACTTCACTCCAATTCCTTTTAGTTTATCCCAATTAGGAGGATTTGAATTTTGTGATTTGTTTGTATAGAAACGTTTGTGACTGATCTTGGATTGAAACAACTGAACCACAGGTCTGAAATCTGAAATGCAACCAATAAAGTGGATCATCCTAGGACTTAGTAAGCTCAGGGAAGAGGAATCTGAAGCAAACAGAAGACTAAATTCAGGAAAAAATTTCTCTTTTGTGATGCAGGGGAACACTACTGTCCTTGGAGCAGTAGGAGAGAAATTGAAGAAAAATCTCAAATAAATGCTCCAAAATTTCCTCTATCTGTATTGTAACAATAAAATCTTTATAAAAGAAGACAAAAAAAACAGGGCACTTGGAAGAATTGTAATTATTATGATTTCAGATGTAATATAAAAGTTCAAATAAGTGGTTGTTTGCGAAAAGTTATTGCATTGGACATCATAATCAACTTCTCTGCATTTTATCTGGATACTGAAGAATTCAGAGGAAGATGGAGCAAAACAAAAGGAACACCTTATATTTTTATGCTACCTTACTTTTGGAAACACATCTTCCAACTACCTCCCTTTAAAATCTGGGAGTTTCTAGGTACCTTCATAAGGAAAATGTCCAAAGGCTTCCTCTGAAATACAGCTTTGTTTTAAAAGTGCCCTGGATACATGCAATTATTAGACAAAACATGAGTTAGCTATTGCTATTATTTTCTTCTGTCATTTCTTAAGTTTTGATAAACATGCAGAGCCTCGATATAGTTGTTTTGAAATACTGCACACTCTGATTTCACACTGTGATTTCTTTCATAAGTTTCTTCAGACTACCCTGGTCATAAGCCTAGTTTGCCTTCCTGAGAAAATCAAACAATATATTCCACATAGAGTTTGTTTAGATAAAAACAGGTAAAAAAGGAGGATGCAAAAGTATTGCATTTCCCTGATTTTTGTGACAAAATACTTGGTATATAAGAGGTTCAGAAAATAATATTCTGGTCAAGTTCTGATGCTGTACCCACTGTCTCATTTTCTCCACACTGACACAGCCTTATAATTTTGGCTCAGTATCTTCTCAAAAATTGTAAAATCTCTCTTTATAATTCTTCAGATGTTGTAATTTTGTTCTTGATATTGAATCTACAGATTAATGTATCTACCTGTGCACGTCTAGACGTGAGCCAGACCTGTTGCAATTGTAGTCAATGCAGGTGTGGACAGCACAGTAGACTTCAAAACATTATTAATTTCATTGTTTATCAAACATCAGGACAAACTAGTCATACTTACTGCCTTTTTCATGACTCAGAAAATAAAAATATTTAGATGATCAGTGTTCCTTTTTCACTGAAAGGTGAAATGTGTCATGGGAGGACATTTATTCTGCACTGCCATTTTGGGAGCTCATTAGAAGCTTACCCACAATGGCATATTTCATGTGAAGCATTTTTAGCCATTTTTCCATCAAAACATTCTTCTGGGATGTTCAGTGAGGCCTTTGGTACTTACACTCAGATGTAAAGAAAACTAAAGAATCATATTTCATGGATGAACGGTTTGAGAAAATCTTAAAAACTTTACTTAGATATGAGATCATTCCTAGTAGTCATGCTAACAAGTCTAAAACTCATGAGAATGTCAATGTAAATATGGTTCAATGTTCCCTTTCAGCTACCCAAAACCCAAATAAAGGCTGATTGTACAGACCATCTGAGTCATGATGACATGTAGGGTTTCTTTACACTCCAAAACATGTATTTTACTCATCTAAAAGCATCTTTGGAAAAAGTAATTGAGAACTGAAGTACATTCCTTGTTAGCAGCAAAACTCTATCCAGGGAGGAGAGGTTATGCACTGCTCCTTTCTCAAGGACAGATGAAGATACAACTTTCCTGCTCTACTGTGTATTGATCTTTTTGAAAGGCATAGATTTAAGGGATACATTCCAATTATTTGAGCATGTTCATGTTGGTTTAGATATTCTTCATCTAAGGCTTACTTATTTGATAGAGAGAGAGAAAGATGTTACCAAGGAAAAAATACATCTGAGTGTCACAAGAAAGTCTATCAGTGAAAAAAATTGTATTTCACTAGTGCATATCACAATATCAATAATGTTCTGAGGTAAGGATATGCAAAAATCAACCAGTTGACAGGAATCTAATCCACAGAAATGGAACTTAAGAACACTGACAAAGGATGCCTAATATGAAACATCAAAGATGACCTTTCATTTTCTTCTTCATTGGTGGAAAAATGTGTGACAATAACTCATTCAGAGAATTTAGTAATTGTGTTTCTTGGAGAAAACTAGTTTGAATGATTAAAGAACATTGTTCTAATAAGGTTATTTGCCTCTTAATTAAAAAGTACAACGTATTCCAGAGAATTACTGTAAACACCTAGATTTTCTTTATTCTGTATTGTACCATTCCTCATTGATTTAAATACAAGGGGGATGGGTCCCTTTTTGTCACTATTTCTTCACATGTGATATATTTTCAATAGTGATATTTTTGGTTTTATCTGATAATGGTAAACACTTTGTTTACAATATTGAAATGTGTTCCCTTGTGTTTACATAGAGATCTGAAAATATATATCTGAATAAGAGTATTAACTTAAAATTCAGTTTCAAAAAGCAGTGAGTTATTGATTCAGTATCTGCAGCTAGCTCTCCTTTACAGGTAGCATAAACATCTCATTTGTCCTTAATAAACAGTCTTTTGTTATGGAAATAAGTCACAGGTGTTCCCAAGTTATACTTGTGATATTATATTTTGTTCATTTGACCCTCTATTTTTTTGCAAAATATTGTCTATGAAAAATAGTAAATGAATCTTTTATTGACCTATTTCTTCTTTCATGTAAGCAAGTACATACATTTTAAGTTCTCATATAAAGGAGATTTTGAGATTTCTGTGTTCTTTTCTGCATACTTTCTGCTTAAATTGATTAAAAATTTATTTTTATGAGGTACCTCAGTGACAAGCACTGAATTTAAATCCACTGTGCATGGAAGACGTGTACTTTAATTTTTTTTGCTCTGTAACTCCATCCATACCAAAAAATGATGCAATGCAAAAGTGTAGCCGTTTTTGCAGACCAATTTCTTTTCAAGGAATCATAGAGTCACAGAATACTTTGGGTTTGAAGAGTCCTTTAAAGCCATCCAATCAAATTCCCCTGCAATGAGCAAGGCCATCCCCAGCCAGACCAGGCTGCTCAGAGCCCTATACAGCCTGGATTTTGGTGTTTCCAGGGCTGGACCATCTTCCACCTCTTTGGGCAATCTGTCCCAGTGTTTCACCACCCTCATTGTAAAAAATTTCTTCCTTGTATCTTGGGAGCTTGTTCTCTGCTGTCCTAATAGCTGGTTTGATTGAACTATTGATTTTCTCTCTGTGAAGGAACACTAACTTGCTACAGGATCACCACAATTATTCCTTTACACTGCATTCAGCTACTGACGGAGAAGCACAACCAGAACAATATATTGTTTTTTCCTGTCCTTTTTTGAACAGATATTTTTTTGGTCTGTTCTATTTAGCAAACTGGGAAGAAAGATAAAGGTGCAACAGCCCTGAACTTTGACCAAGTGCATTATAATAGCTCTTCAGCTGTGATTTGGTTATAATGAAATGTATAGAAATATGCACATAATGGGCAAATAAATAACCCAAACGGACCCCTTTTTACATTCAGACACACTTATGTAAATTAAAATGGATTTAACAGAAGTAAACAGCATCTATCCATATGAAACCCTTGTAAATGGGAGCAGAAACAGCCCCAATTTTCTACTGTTAAATGTCAGCAGTTCTCCATAATTTGTTGCAACATTTAGGAGATTTTCAAGACATACAAGTTCAAACTTAAATATCCCTAGATACATGACCTTCTTGTTTTTACAAAATATGCCCAAAGAGATCTTTCAACTCTGTTTTTACAAGAACTTCTTTCCTGACTGAGTCTGTACTTCAGTAAAATAGGAATAATACCAAAATATTTATTTAAGGAAGTATCAAGTAGGTTCAAATTTTTTTCATTTCATTCTTTCATTTTTTTAAATAAATGAGATCTTGTTCATATGTCTTATGAGAATTCACGAAATTATATGGAGTCTTGACACTAAATAAAGATGCTCAATCTTTTTTTATCTTTTTACACAAAAATGAAGCTTCATTATGAAAAACATCTAAGTGAACAATTAAATGATATTTGAACACTCATTTTAAAAATGTTCTAGGGTCTGACACAGCTTAGTTATGACCCAGTACTTTGGTTGTTCTTCCTCATTATGGTTCACTACAGAGGTGCTCTCATTGGTTTCATTACTTGGGCAATTAATGGCACTGACTATAAATTACTCAACAAACACTGATAAAATGGAAAAAAAATTGAGATAGTGTGCACTGCAGCTAATGTGCAGAGCTAAAAATCAGTAACAGGACTTTAAATTACCTTCTTCATATTCCATTTTGTCACCTTCATTATCTTGAGGTGATAAAGAAGGAGGTTTTGAGAATAATGTAAGCCATTTTATATGCAGGCTGAAGTGAAATTTTCAGTTCTCTTAGGACATTTTTTCATTGCATAATACACTGATATGAGAAAAGGAAAAAAAAAAGCCAACAAATTGATTAAATTCAATTTTTCCTCAAGATCTTTCTTTCATCCTTCAACAAAAAAGAAACAAAAGGCTCACAATGATCCATCTCATGTTGCATTACAAGGACATCAGAAATACTGTTTTAACTGCTCAGCGTTGTGCAGAGGTTAAAGTTTAACTTTCAACTTGCTCATCATTAACATTTTGATATTCACTTAGCCTATCTGTTCAGACAAAGATTAATTCATCAGAGAATGGTAAATAATAAAAAAAAGTTATTTTCTCTCTAAATTAATATAATGACACACTTTCATGATGAATTTGCTAAATCATTTTCAGCTTACACTTTCCTCTCTATGGGTTCAATTATCTCTGTCATAAAAAGAGTTTTTTCACAGACAACCTTTAGCCATTTTTCATGGCCTAATTTAACTATAAAACTGTTAATATCACATTTCAAAGATGATGATAGATTGCCTTTTAACCTATTAGAAATTTTCAGATTAGATATTATAATATTCATAAGTATAACCTTAAAAATTAGGAAGAAAAACTCTGAAAACATAAATATGGCTTTAACCTTGAAACCTGACTGGGTTTCAGATACAAAGCTGTCATGTCCTACCAGTGCTTTGACACTGCAAGTTCTGTGATGTCTCAAATTGACTGAAACACTTGAAGGCCAGATTCTTCTGAGACTTTGGTTTTGTTGTAGCTGATTTTATGACCAGTCCCCTCAGGTCTTTCAGATAAGTTTTTTTTCCCTGCTATTTACTTTTCCACCAAAATAACTCCTTTCATTTGTTTTGAAAAGGGCATGGAATTTGCTTGCTTTATTTTTCTTGCTGTTTTGCTTTACCAATTTTGCTCTCAAAAGTTAGAGTGTCTTAACAAAATAAATAATAATGTACTTACACAATTCATTGAATTTCTTTTTGAGTACTTAAATAAAACATTCATCATAGAGTAACTGGGACATTTCTGTGATGGAAAAGATTCTCTGAATTTAAAAAATATTGCTAAGTCACCTGTTAGAATTTCACAGAGATGTCTTACAGAGACACCTAAAGAGACAGATCTGTACATCAGCACTCAGTCAAGCCTTTTTCCAGGTGACTCATGCTCGTGAGTCAATGACAATCTTCCTTTCACCTGGACCATTTTCTCAGAGCACAGGGAAGAATGTTTTATAAAGTGATAAGGAAATAAGCAACTTTTTATCTATGCCTGTGAAGACTTCTATAGAGCTAAGATGACTTTTTTTAGTTAAAAATATATTTTATGATTTATCAAGGAAAGCAAATTAATTTTGCCTGACCAGATCACTGTGTCAAAGTCGTCCATCCTACTTGTGTCATTAGATTGGCTTTCATTATGGAACTTGCTTCAGTGTTTAGGGTCAGAATTCTTTGCCTAATTAACCTCTTTCTTTGATGCCTTTTTCCTCTGTGGAAAATCTCACTGTGGTATCAATTCAAGGCTGCAGGTATCTGGGGTGTGAAGAGCACTAACATTTACCTGGAACTCACTCAGTCAGCCAACAGGAACACAGGGCTCAGCAGCAGCAGCATCACTACCTCCTGCAGAACTTCCCTAATTCAGTCTTAATTAACAGATGGAAAAATGACGTACCAGGCCACCAAACAAAGTGCAGCTTCCTTGTGATCATCCTTGCTGAATATCAGCACTTGTGGCAGGTGGCCCTGACCCCCTGACCTCACTGCAAAAAAATTCAGCACCAGTCAAAGCAGCCTGTTGTGGTCAGTGGTTCTGTGGCTGCCACCTGTGTTCCTTCTATGAATGAAGGATATCACTGAAGCAATGGACAGTGTTATATGTGATTATAGGGTCTGAGTTAAATCCATTATAGTGATGATGGCTAGAGTTCAAGATGACAAACTGAAGTATGTCCTTGATTCAGGATTCTTGGAAGAAATTTTACATTGTAAATGTGTCTTCCAGCGAGGTACAGACACACTTATGGTATGTTTTTAAATAAGTTTACTCAGACACTTAGAATATGCAATTTTTTCCCCATTTAATGTGTCTGGGGCCACCAGTTCCAAAGCATTGCATTGCTGAAATCCATGCATGTTTATGAACTGAGCATGGATAGATTTGTTTTCCTGAACTTGTGTACTCCCACTTCCTGCTACTCTTTTCCATTTTAATTTGAGTACCAAAGAAAACTTCCTCTCCTGTCTCTTGGTCCGATCATGTTGCTTGTTCTCAATCCCTTTATTGACTGTTTTTCTCCCTTCTGTCACATTAAAACTATTAATTATTGATGACAAAACCCTTTGCAATTGCACTGATATCTCTATTTCTAGTTTATTTTCATCTGCAAATACTTTACTTCTTCTTTTCCCTTTATTTCTTCTTCTCTTGACTTGGGTTAGCTTCTTATCTTGCTCTCATCCTAAATCAATCCTTTTCTTTCTACTGTTGTTCCAACATTCACAGACCACTCCCAATCTTCCTTCAGCCAGTCATTTCTTGTTGGCATGAATAACCATCTAGTGCTGCCTAGTGTCTGGAGCTGGCTTTCACTGAAAGCACTTTAATAAAATGCCTTAGAATATATTTGTACAACATTGTGTTACCAACCAAGCACAGTATAGAGCTATTTCAATTTAGAATAAGTGCATATAAACAGCTTGGTCTGCTGTGAATATCCAATCAAGCCTCAAGATCATAAGGTAAACAAGAGAAACAAATTGCAGTCATTCTCCATTATGCTTCTGTTGCATGTTTTCATTTTGATTACACTCCCAGAGTTCACATCTGAACATTTTTAACAGGAGTTTTTAGCAGACTACACCATCTGACACCTTGAAGTCTGAGTAAAGCCAATGTTTAGCCTACAATCCCTGTAGAACAGTTTTAGTAAAGTCTATTTAAGCACCTATACATGTAGCCTGAATACCCAAAGCACCCATATATAAGAACACCTAAAGCTGGACACAGACTCCACTACCTTGTCCTGAACTGCAGAGTGCTCAGCACTTCAGAAAATCAATGCTCTAAGTGTTTCACAGTCAGAATTTAGGAATCATCTCTAAGGTACCACTTTTATGTTCTTAACTACCAGGCTTAAAGCAGACCTTTAATGGAAAGTTGCACCTATTTTTCTCAGCTGAAAAGTCTGAAAGCTGACAAGGTGAGACATGCTTGTATCCTTGAATAAATTGCAGCATGTTTACTTTTGGGAAGCCTTAGTTGTCAATATCATTCTTTCCTGAAGTGTTGTGTCATTTGTGAGTATGAGGGTAAAAAGTAAGGGGGGGTTTGTGTCCTGCTTACATATGGATTTAAGGAACATTAAAAAAAAACCAAAATTAAATCTAAATCTTTAACAACATCTTTTATGCTTGGTTCAGTAATTACTGAAATAGAACCAAAGTGCGTTTACAGATTCCCACACTGAACTCTCACACCACCACTGTCACAAATCACATTACTTTTCAACAATGGGTCATTTCTAGCACTCAAGAATGGAAAGCTGTTTGAAATGAAATATTGTTCTGAATTCACAACAGTTTATTTGTTGCCTTAAATAGGCTCTTAGGTGACATGTCTCTTTTTTGGCATTTTACAATGTCTTGCTTTTCTTTTCAGTATTACAGTAAAAGGGAAGCAAAGGTTTTTTTCCAAAGATTTCTTTTACAAGTATAGCGAGTTTGCACTAAAATTTCAGCTGATGTGCAAGCTTTTGGCATATCTATGCATTATACATTTGGAATCTGCATAATTTATTTATTTATTTATATATATTTGTTTAATGCGAAATATACGATGAGATTGTAACTGTTTCTAGGGGAGACTTACAAAGATAGAGAAAGGGAAGGGGAAGCTCAAGAACTCAGCTCTTGATGTAGAACATTTCTTGTCTCCAGATTCAGTCCAGGATGCTACCTATATGATTTGGCTTTCATATGCTTAAATAGACACAACATATTGCTAAAATGAACAAGAATTTCTTCAAAAAAACAATTGATTTTCTTCTTTTTCAGTCATAGTATCTATAATTCCAAGGCTCTGCTTTTCAAATTAAATCAAATAATTTTATCTGGATAAGAATTCTTTTTTTTTTTATTCTCTCTTAAAATACAGGTGCAGCTGAGGGCTTTACATATCACTGAAGCAAAGATCCTTGTCCCACCTAGACTTTACAAACTTGCAATGTTTTCTTCTTACTGTCAGATTTTAATCTCAGATTCTATTTTCTTCTTAAATTAGAATGTTGGTTTATACCCCATGGGATATGAAACAAACACCTTGGGCATGATAGAGGAAATATCATAAACCCTCACTGTATCATTACAACAGTTCCTGAAAGGGTTCGGAAAAAGAAATTCTCAAGTAGAGAATCCAGATATAAACATGTGGATTTGTTGCACATGCTGGGAATTGAAAGGAATCTAAGAAAAATAAAGGTTACAGACAAAGTATGAAAAATTCTGACTGATCAAGGACTGATGGCTAAAATGAACCAACATTTCTCAATATTACTGGCTAGCATGGTGCAGGCATACCTGTTGCTGTGGAGGCAGGGGAAGACTTCTCCTAGGCAGCCTGCCCTCCCCAGTTAATGAAACAGAGTGATGTAAAATGCATTATTTTGGCTTTTATTAAAGATCTCATATTAGATCTTACTGGTAAATATATTGAAAAATGGAAATATATTCAGTTTCTATACCAGATCAAAACCAATAATGAAGTGATAGATAAATATTTTGCAGAAAAAAAAAATGTATTCCAAGTAACAGAAGTCTCAGATGGTCAGAGAAAGAAGAAAGAAAGAATTTCATATCAGAGTGGCCTCAACACAAACATATTTTTATCAGGGAACAAGTTGAAAGAGACCAAGTATCTCAAAGGGGAAAAGCAGATTTGTTTGAAGCATAAACAGGATTTCTGACCCTCTATAAGTTAATTAAAGTTCAAGGAAAATGAGCAATAAATGGAATAAATTACTTTTTTTGTTCTTAAATGATAGGCATATCTGCTCATAGAAATGGTATGATGAGACTGGGACAATTTTGTCAGGGCTTTTGGTCATTAGAAGGAGGTTGTGCCCTTGCCTTAGTGCTGCTTGCAGTGCCAGTTCTACAGTAAAGAGAAGCTGATGGTCATTTTATGAAAGTAAATTTCCATTTCTCCAATATGTAAAATTTTAACAGAATCTGGGAGCAAGCATTTCATAAATAAGAACGCATGAATTAATTCACTTACTTATCTGTCTGCTGCCCTTCTAAAATATTTATTGCCTGAATGAGGTGTCTGGCTGAGCTGCATATCAAAGTTATGGGGCATTACAGGTCTCATAACATCCTCCTGCCTTTGATGGCTCAATAGCTGCCTCTGCAGGGCTGGATCTGAGCTGAAAAAAGGACAGAAAAGCCGCTGACTCACTGTCATGGTTTAACCTCAGCCAGCAGCCAAGCCCTAGGCAGCTGCTGGCTCACTCCCCACCCGAGAGATTGGGGAAAGAATCAGAAGCATAAAAGCTGGAAAACTCATGGGTTGAGATAAAGACAGTTTAATATGGAAAGCAAAAGCTGCAAGTGCAAGAAAAATAAAATAAGGAATTAATTCAGTGCTTCCCATGGCTGGGCAGGTGTTCAGCCATCCCAGGAGAGCAGGGGCCTATCACAGGTAATGGTAACTCAGGAGGACAAACCCCATTACTCAAAAAATCCTCCTTTTGCACCTTCTTCCCCCAGCTTTATGTGCTGGGCATGGCACCATGTGGTGTGGGACATCCCTGGGGTCATTTGGGGTCTCCTCCCAGCCTCCCAGGCACACCAGCCTCCTCACCAGGATGCAGCACGAGAAAAGCAAAGGCCTTGGATCTGTGCAAGCCCTGCTCAGCAATAACAAAAATATCCCTGTATTATCATCACTGTGTTCAGCACAATCCAAAACACAGCCCCTTATCAGACACTGGAAAGAAATTTACTCAACCCAAGTCAAAACCAGCACACTCACCCCACCTCATTTATAATTAATGACAATGGCATATTATCACACTAATATCAGCACATTCAAATGAAGGAGGTTGTGATAAAGAAAATGCATCACTGTGAGCCATGCAGGAAATGAGTGGGGTCAGAAATACATTGGAGCAGGTGTGAGGTTTCCTTCCTTAAAACAGGAGGCAAAGGAAATCTTCTTAGGTCTAAGCTTTGCCAAAGGATCTCTTATCTCAGATTTGAAATTCTGGTGATATGGGAAGCTGCTGGATCTGATTCCCACTTAGTGACTTGTGAACTTTGATGTTGAAGGGTAGGGAATATGCTGTCCCTGTGCTTATGCACTGCCAACACAAATGTGGCAGACATTCTGCCTAGCTAACATGGTAAAAATAATAATGATAAAATTGGTGCTGCCCTGTTTTCCCTTGTTATATTGGGAAAACAAGAAAAAACATATTTTATACTCTTTAATATATAAATGGTTGAATTCTTGTATGATATATTTTATGACTAAGAAAAAAAAACACAGGGTTTTAAGCAAGCACTTGAAAATGCCTGAAGAAGATTAAAATGCTCACAATTTATTTAATGTGAACTATCTAATTCTAGCTTGCCTAAAAGTTGACATTGTTTCATCTTAATACAAAAATGGATGACAAAATTCCCAGCTTTCTGTGTCTGGAATGACCAGAACTGGTTTTAAAAAAAAATTTTAACCTATTCTAAAGATCAGTATTAATTCATTGTAGATGTAATGGAAGTGGGAAAAGGAGAGAAGCTGTTTGGAAATTTTGCTTTCTAAATGTCTTATAGAAATGTTGCCTTCTGAAGGAGGAATATGCCATTTTGCAAGGATCAGTAATAAGCTATTGAAGCAAGCCAGTTTTTTAGTATGACTGGAAACACATAGCAAACACATTTCCAGTTCTTTTATTTTTGCTGTGAATTCTTGAGTCTCTGTTGTTCAGTGAAACTTTTAATCTTAACCTCAAGGTACAGGTGTTGCACATCCTAAGGAAGGGGTGCTGTGTTATGGCTGTTGTCTCTATTTGCTGACAACATGAGATAATTCCATCTGATGACCCAAGACATTTCTTTTGTTCTGTTCATGAATTACTCCTGATCAAAATCTTAAGCAGTTTTCTCTCCATTGCTTTCATTCCTAAAGTCATCACTGTTGTATCTGAAATCTATAAAGATCTTGAAGGATGGACACATAATCCATTCTTTGTGAAAAATGTTTCCTAAGATGTATTATGTGCCATGACCTTATGTTTCAGAGGATTCTGTTTAATTCAATACATTCACATGTAATGTGCTGCTTCTTGTCATCGTAATTTAAATGTCTATATTTTCAAGATTTTATTATCCTTCTTGATGACTAGGATAATGTTATCTCTACCAACTTCTAGAAAAAAAATTATATAAATGCTAATGAAAAAGTTACTATTGCCTTCAAAAATATTAGTAATCAGGACATCTAAAACTTCAGAAATTTGAAAGCATAAGGTAAAAAAGACCAAAGGTGAGACCAGGGAGGCAGAAAGGGACAACAAACAAAATTACCCCAAATCATTCCTGATTCATCATGAGAAATTAACTCTTCTGAACATTTGTTCACTTGAAACATCTGTACCCAGTCTCAAATCTAGAAAATCAAATAAACAACTACAAGAAACCAAATTTTATATGTGAAAAACTTTCAGAAATATCTTGTGTATAAGACATACAAAGAAAAAGTCTACCCAAAGCCAAGCCAAACAAAAACTGAAAGAAACCCCTGGTAACCTCAAACCATCAAAATAAAAGCAATAAACATACCAGAACCATGAAGAGAGAGAATGAAATTGTGTGTCTGTGTCTGTGTGTGTGTGTGTGTTTGTGTTTGTTACTTTTCCCTAGGGTCATCTCTACAGCTGATTTCAGCAGGTTTTTTGTCCTTTTTTTCAGCTGTCATTTTATGAGTTTTTTTCCTGTTGGCCCAAAATCAACAAAAGTAAAACCCAAAGGATAACTGAGACAATTTTTGTTTCTGTGTGTTTTTGTGGCCACATATATTAACCAGAAGTAGAAAATAAGAAATGTGCAGCAATTTGTATACAGTACATGGAGAGACATTTTGTCTTTGGTGGATCTGTGTTAGTGATTTTTTTTTAGTGGAGGAGATAAGAGAATTCTAAATTAATCAAAGCACAAACATTTTTCTTGGAGACAAGAGTAAAGTGATGTGTAGTCAGTGCCACATAAGCAAACAGCTGAGAATCAGATTTTTCTTATTACAATGATTTGAAATGAGTGTCGTTTATAGTTAGATGAACAACAACTATACTGAAGATCTTTAGTTCTAAATTATGTGTGCATTTGTTAGAACTCAGTAAACTGTGTGTAATCAAATAGTTTGTCAACAGCCTAAGAAATGACCTGATACTTGTCTGGTCTTACATCTTCTTTCTGTCACTCTAATTAGGCAACACATAACACAAATGGAAATACAACATGGTTTCAAATCATAGTATTTGTCTCATTAATTCACATCTGCAATTAATAAGAATAAATTGCACCCATGCTGAAAAAGAAAATATTGATCATCTTTTAAGATTAGCTTTATGGCACCTCAATCCCATTAACAGCTTGCTTAGCTCCAGTAATTGTAATTCATAATTATAAAAAATAAAATTACTGGTAAAGACTCCTGAAGTATATTTAGATAAATATAATTAATGATGATCTATAAGGTATAGATCATAGAAATAAACATTTTCCTACTTGCAAATATTGCATTTTGAGCTGGACTTGTGATGTAGTCAATTCCTAAATTTGATTTTCACCTTTCCATCAACACTGGATTCATCTCTCTCATCTCCTAGGAGAAAGAATTACACCACAAAGATCATACCAGAGAATATGAGTGGCAACATAGAAGATGAAGGTCAAATATGAAAAATTATTAGTTCAGCTAATTAATCAGATGCAACTCCATTTAATTATCCAGAATAAGCAATGTAAAGAATAAAATATTTGTAAGTAACTGGGCAAGCCAGAGAAGAGGAAAAAAATTCTTTTTCAGGAACAGAATCTGATCTTATAAAGCCCGTGGTGATTAAAATATTATTTCTTGAATTTTTTAGTCTTTTTGAGGCTGGCAGTGCTGATATGTGTTTTGTTATAAGTGGTCCTGCTTGGAGATGCTCACACTGGAGCAGAGCTCGGGTCTTTGAGGGGATCTGGCTTCGGGTTCTACTTTCAGCAGTCATGGTGATCTATCACTGACATTAATATTGAAGTTTATATCAATTGTCTCCCTTGAACCGTAGTTTATAAACTTATGTTTGAAAATACATGAAAGTTTTAATGGCAGTGTGTTATTTTTAGGCAATTTCCTTCTTTCATTTCTGCACCAGTTGTGGGAAAATAAGTAAGCATCTGTGAGAGATTAAACTGTTCTCTTTAGTGCACTCTAAAACCACACTTAAGTCATCTTAAAATCACCTTCTATTCTTTTTGGCTTGAAAGCTGTAGTAAGATGTTAACAATGTGAAAGGCATCCGACATAACCACATATTATATCATAAAAAGAGACAATTAGAAAAAGGATATGAGATGGAGTACCTGTTTAGAAAGCTGTAATTTTGACTGGTAATTAAACTCAAGTGTTTCATTTTCCCAGTCAGTTCATCAGTGACTCTAGAAAATAAATTATCTGAAATTGAAATTTGTTAGGTGAAACAATAGTAATTAATTACATTTCTCAAGGGACAATATATTCCCAAAGCCTGTTTCTGGATAACCTCTTGAGCAATAGATACTACAATGTACAGGTGGCAAACTAGGGACAAAAAGGGAAAATTATAACTTAATCTCAATATTCATGAAGCTTTCTGCCTGGCCTACAGTCTACCATCTTTTTCTTAGAAAGCACAGACTTAGGAAATTTTTGCTATAGTATGACATGATTAATGGTTACCACCTTGGCCCATGTGAATGTAAGACAGTATTCTAAGGATTTACTGCAGTGTTTTTGCTGTTAATTACATATACAAAGAAATTGGTGATAAAAAGGATCTAGTAGGTCAGAAAGTAATATTTCTCTGCAATGAGGGAATTATCCCAAGAGAACACTCTATTATGTTTTTCCTCTGTATTGGATTTAAGGCTTGAAGTGTTGGGAATTCCCCTTTTGTTCTGGGAAATTAATCGATTCTATTTTTCCTAATTTTTTTCTGACTAATTTTTCTTCTGATTAATTTCCTTCAGTTGCCTCAAGTTATTGTGTTTACTCCCTGCATGACTATCAATCCCTTCTCAGTTTTTGTTTAGCTACTCTACACATATTAAAATTTTAATCTATTCTTGTATTGCAATCCCTTCAGACCTCTTCCATGTTTCAGTATTTTTCTCCATAATCCTTCTGTTCTGCATACTCATTCCAGTTATCAATCATGCACAGTGAGTGTTGAATTTAAAGCCTCTATTATCAACCCAGAAATTTTATAGAGTGAAGTAAAGATATCTTCCAAAATAGAATTATCCATTTTGATATTGCTGAGGTAAAATACCAACCTGTTCTTTCCTTCCTGCAGAAAAGCTGCAAAACTGCACCTTTAACGACTATCTCAGGTTGCTTGTGTGTTATGATAATGGCTTTAAAGATGAACTCAAATGAAGCTTTTCATGATGAAAAGCAGAAAAGAGATGTTTCCCAGTCAACATGGAAGATAAACAAACCTGCTTCCAGCAGCACCTCCCAAGACAAGCAGCAGAAACAGCCATGATAAGAATTACAGATTATTACCTTCGGCAAAGCTCCACAATAATTTGGATTAATTTGGTCTGGGATACAGATGACTTTCTTGTCTGCAGCAGTGTTAGCTTTACCTACCTCTATCAAGTTGGTTATCACAGCTCCCCAGCTGTCCAGGAAAAGCCAGGCAGAAGTTCTCTGCTTAGCAAGAAGAGTTCAGTATCATCCTTCTACACCAGCCCACCACTCAGGCTCCAAAATAGATTTTTTGCTATTTTCAGTAAGCCAGCATGTAGAATCTTCCAGAATACAGGACCTCATGTGAGAGTCTTCATAGTGCCCTGATCAAGCACTAGACAAGGTTGGGAGTGAGAAACAATAGCTCTTATTAAATTATCAGATCTAGCAATAAAACAAACAAGCAAACAAACAAAAAAAAACAAAAAAAACCCCAACATGATAAAAGAGAAAGAAGCTTACAGATTTTTCATGGAATATCAGCAATTTATACCTTATTAACAGAATTTTTTCTGCCCTTTCCATTGGAGATTGCTTGATCTTGTCCTATCTTCACCATATGCTTCCTCTCATAAAGATCAGACAGCTTGCATCACTTAGGAATCCATCAACAGCTTTTTGTATGAGAATAATAAACATTTTTCAAAGAAATGTCTGCATTACCAGCCTATACCTCCTTAAGAATGTCTTAGCTCGTTATAGACAAAAGCTCACCCATCATTCCCATATCAAGAATAGTATGGTTTTAAATTTTCGATCCCCTGAAATTAAAAATTTTAGCAGCATAACAGAAAAATAGAATCATTTAGGTAGGAAAATGAAGAAAACAAGCTGATATCAAGGCTCTGTCTAATCATCAGAGGATGTCATTTTACCTTAAATTACCTCCTAAAAGTTTGAGTATTAAGAGAAAAAACTCATGTCTGTTAATTAGGCCGCTTTTATAGCTAAAAACCAGTGCTAGAAGATCATTCACACTTAAAGTAGCCAAAGTCATGAAATAGCTTGTAAGGAAAAGTCCCTAGTGTTTCATGCAGATAAGTGTCATGAAAAGGTGAAAGATGAAAAAGAATAGTTTGTCCGAAACCTGTTTTAAATCAGTGGCCTGTGGGTAGAATCCTGCTGTTTGAGACAGATTTTCAGCACAGGATTCCTAAAAATTTTGTGAGTACAATTCACCAAGATGACATAATTTGTGTGGCACTCAGTGACTGGAAATGATAATTTTGACACATACAGAAGCAGAGTTCCCATCCTTGCAAGCTATCTGAAGAGCAAAGAAAGGATGGCATAAGCAACAAAACTCAAATCCAAGAATAAATCATATTTATAAATAATTTAGTGGAAAAGAAAATTTCTCTGAATTTCTAAACCAAAACTTTAGTAACAGATTACTAATCCAAATTTCCTACAAGATTTCAAAAACGGAGGCATATCAAAACATCTGAACAGACTTGCAATGTTGGATTTGCTGTTTATTTATTTATGTGTTTCTTTGTATTGTGTTAGTGCCCTGGAATAATTGCACAAGGCAGCAGTCAAGTACATTATAGAGATGTTGCCATTTGCCAGGAAAGCTTGGTTTGAAGTGTAAGACAAGAAGCATACACGGGGAGCTTTGTCACTGTCTCTTTCCACTGTAGCTCTCGGGATGTGTCACAGATCTGTGAGTAAAAACAGAAAACAAAACAGCACAAAAGAAGAACAGAATGTACAAGGTTGTGTGATTGCAACAATATATGAAGAACTGTGATGAAGAAAACACTTAAACATATTCTTAGGCACTGGTTAATGACATTAATTCTGTTTTATGAAAATTGGATACAAAAACTATGAAAGTATAAGATTCTAAAATAAAAAATTAATAAAAAACTCTAGAGCAGTTATTAATCTAGTAAGGTTATTGAATTTTTCGTTTAGCCAACTATTGCTTAATTTGTATATATATTTACATGAAAATAACACTTTAAATATTCTAATGATCAGAAATGTCACTGTACAAATTCAGTGTTTCATTCCTCCTTCATTCTTGAAAGCTTGAAACTGTCTAAAGACAAAATATTTGGCAATATTCTTTAGCTATCCCTTTACTTATCCTAAGACCATGTTACTATAGCCATAGGAATTTCAGATGCCATTTAGCAGAGCATCTCAATTAAGAATGTACATAACCTACAGCATTCTTCTTTCACACCTCACAAAATACAAAGTGTTCTATCTCTCATAAGCGAGGCACTGCTTGTTCAAAGGAACTTCCCTTGACAAAGAAGAAATTAACTACATTAGGCATATAATTATTTTGAAAAATGATGGAATAACATCACTTAAATGACAGAAGAGGAACAAACTATGAACATGACTATGTAACTACACAAGCCTCAACTATGTACTGAATTTTCCCCTTAATCAAATATTAATAATTTGGACACCAAGACTGACAGCTTCACTCACAATCTTCATTCAAAATTATTTATAACTTTACCATGGGAAGTTAATTGGTAAATTCATATAGATTCCTGTTTTAAAATTGCCATATGATTAAAATCCAAACCCATGGAAAACTTCCATAAGTACCTATCAGTATTGAATCCCAATGATTTACTGTGGTCATTTGAAAGTTTTTTAACTGTATGTTATTTTCAGGCTTTGTTAGCCTCCAGTGACATATAGAAGAAAAATCTGACTTTGATGTTTTAGGTGAATAATTTATTTTCTGCTTTAAGTGTCTTCAAACTATTACTTAGGAAAATCGGATTAAAAAAAGTCAAATGGGATTAGAGGACAGTTTTTGGCAAATGTTGAAGTTGAGAGAATTCATGTTGTGATGAGAGGAAAGAAGATAATTTTTTTTTTCTGTCTGATGAAGAGAAGATAGTTTCTCCTATGATTTCTTTCAGGCACCTAGGCAGTGCATTAGAACAAATTCACCTGGGAACTGGAAGAGGATTAAAGCTTTTTTATCACGGAAAATAAAATAAAAATAGCTGGAAAGTAAAATTTCACCTTTCTTTTCATAGTTCTGGGTGTTTTTTAAAAGTATTGTCCTTGTGTTTGTTGGAGAGGAAAAAAAAAAAACCCTTAGGTTATCAGTCTAGCTGAACAGAAGGGTTGAGTGGAAGGAATTTTCCTGATCCTTAATTTCTTATAGACAGAGTGCTTACTGAGGAACAATGTCCTGCCAAAATGAAACAGATTCATTATGCTTATTTTGTACAGACATTAATGACCTCACATAATGAAGGATGAAGAACAAAGTCACATGTATGTAACCAATTTTGTTTGCTAAAATAGGTATCTGTTCATATATGCAACAGACGTTGTGAGAGAGGAAAAAAAAAACAATCCTATTTCTGGTGTGTGGGTAAGGAATCAGATAGAAGTTTATCTGACCAGATAAAATCATCCAAAATTGGCCGCAATTCATTTTGAGCTGCCTTGTCAGTTCCAAAGTTAATAGCAGCAAACAAAAACAGTGGTTCACTTTGAATACTGGTTTAGCCTAAATTAACATGCAAAATTTGCAAGCCTTTTTTCTGCACAATTATAAGACGGGATGAGAAAAACTAAAATCATTCTTAATGAAAAATTGCAAATCTCAAAAGCAAATAGCAGATTTACTCCTTCAAATCAGAGGAAGTTTTTTAAAGGGAAATTTATATTCGAGTAAAATTTTTCTGAGAAGGTTTTCATGCTCATATAAAATAGAACTGAAAATCTTGTACAAATTTTCTCAAAACTATGACTTTAAAAAGAATTTTTTTTCATTATTTTTCCTGTTGGAATATTTTTATTCTATTATGGTTGAATATTTGGCTTTGTTTCTAAGAAAGTTTTCATATTTTTTAGTTTTGGTTATAAAATTAGTTTTATGAATCCTTCTATGTTGAGCAAGTATTCCCCAATATACTACAGATTTTTATTTTAAAGGATTTGTTTTTCCTAAATGTTTCACTTTATGATCTATTCTCTCTTCAATAATTCAGTGGCCTGTGTTGTAGCAGTGTAGTCACATCCTCCAGCTTTTGCAGTTTCTTTTGGACTGTTCTTAAGATTTTTGTTTTCCCAGCTCAAGAGCTGCTTAGGACTCCGACCACTATTTGTCGTTTATTTTGATGATTCATCTTTGGGAAGCACTCACATCCAAGTGCCATAGAATATAAAATTAGGCATAGATCTTGCTCAAAAATTTAAAGACAAAGTAGATGGGCAACAACTGAAAAGATGTGTTAGACACAAAAATTATAATAAATTTTATTTTCTGATGCTCTTAAAAAGGTTTATATCCAAACACCTATGCTAGTCTAGTATTTGTAAAGTTCCTTTCAGTTCTTTTGTAATGCCATTAACCCATCTGGTTAGAGTTTGTAAATATTCTCTAAGGAGGGATGTTGAGGAAGAATCTCAAAGGAAAGGGAAGAGATGGTGGCACATCTTGAAAAATGAACCGAAAGAAAAAATTGTACAGGCAAAATTAAAGATTAAATTTGAGGTATAATTGGAAAAATGCCAGATACAAATCCTCAATGGAATATTAGTGTGGTACAAGGAGTTGTGGTTTTCTCCTTTTCCTGCAGTGTGCTTTTGAAAAACTTTCTGGATGGATAGAAGAGACTACAGAAAGTCAGCCACTCTTGGGATGCAGATATTACTCTAGAAAGAAAAAGGAGTCTTGATTTAGCACCTAAATAAAGCAGCTAGTGGCAGAAGTGTGTGAGGGAAATAAAGATCTGACCTTTATGGTTGCCATGACTTTTCAGCCCAGGAGGAACAGGGAAGGGATTGTCACAATTGTTGCTCCTCCTAGGCTGTTGACTCAGTCAAAAGGATCAAATTAGCTATTAAGATTAAATTGGTAGGAAAATGCATGAATACAGTGGTGATATATTGCTGAGGTTTGTCTCTTTTTTTCCTTAATTTTGAACTTTACACATACAAAATTCTAATAAACCTTTGAAGGCAGTGGTGTTTCCAAATGACATACTATCACAAACTTGTTTTAAATTATTTTCTCCCCTGCTTTACAAGAAATATTGAAAAAGCTATTCTTGTAATTTTCTTTTTTTTTTTTTTTTCACTATTACCACACAGTAAATAAGATACTTGGTTCTGACTCCTTCTTATTTGTTGATTTATAGCATATGCTTCACACACACAAATATCCTTTTTTAATACATCAGAACACAAACCCTAACATGACATAAAATGTAATTGAAAAATTACAGAAATAAAATGACTGAAAAGAGGCAGCAGTGTGATTTGAACCTTTGAGGGACTGAGACAACTGAAAAAAGTTAGATTCTGCACTCTAAAGAATATTTCCAGACTGCTTTTCAAGTTCATATTGTTTAACATAGAAATTCTGTTAAATAGTCCAGCTTACATACTGAAGGCATGTTGTGAAATCCATAGAATTTAGCCTCAGCAGCAGCTGTAAGAATTGGCCTCTGGACAGTGTAAAAGAACAAGAAAAAAATAATTCAGGAAGAGCATAAATTTTATGAGTAGAAACAGCAATGCTAATTGAATTCTACAAAGAGACTATCATTGAAATGTGAAGAGCCTTTGAGCAAATTTATGGCCACATTATGCCTTCTTTTTGCATCCCATTGTGCTCATCTGGCTCATAACTTGCCTTCAAGAGCCAGATCCTCAGCTGCTATAAATTGGTGTCATTCCACTGAAGACAGAGAAGCTGCACTGATTTATACCAGCTGTGGACCAGGCCTGTTCATTCCTTCTATTTTTTTCCCACTATTTGAATGAAGATGTAGCCAGAAAAGCTACTATGGCCTAAACAGCAGATGAATAAACATAGCTGGAAGCATATCCAGCATGGCTATAACATTTCTATTGTTAAAATAAAAAGAGAAGACCCAAACTATAACTGGAAGTCAGTTAATTGAACATTCAGAGACCTGCCTCATTCAGAGACCTCCCTCCCTTATTAATCACCTCCCATACATACAGGCACATTCAGCTCAGAATCATTTGAAACTTCATTTTATTTGTAGAAAACCAAATAAAAATGTGAATTTGTTCTGAGCACATTTAGTTCTTCTATGTTTGGTTTTGCATTTTTGGGTTTTTTTTTTGTTTTTTTTGTTTTTTTGTTTTGTTGAGGTTTTTTTTTCCTAAATCAATGAGTCATCATATTGCTCTCTGAATTTCTGTGTTGATTTTTTAAACTCGAGGTCTTTTGATAGAACTAAATTCTATTAGTCATATTAAAATGTGAATGGCCTGCATTTATGGACACAGCCTAACCTTGGGTAATACACATTGGCTTCTGAAATCAGAATTCCCAGTTTTATTACATTCACTCTCCTCATGTTTGTATCCTGTTTCACATGAATTTGGTGAATAGGAGAATCTTAAACTAAAAAATTGAAAAAAGTATTGTTATTTTTTTTTCTCAGTAAAGTCTTCATGATGAAGACTCCTGGACTTATGAATGTATTTTACAGCCTGAATGTTCAGCACAAGTCACACAAATTTAAGATTTGTGTATTATGCCCAGAGAAAATAAGAGAGCATTTCCTGATGTACTCTGCACTCTGACATATACCAGCAAAGTTGTAGATGTACTTAGAAAAGCAGCTCTATTCTTCACTTCTCCACAAAGGAATCTGTGAGACCTGTTAGGCATCATGTTGCCTCTGCCTGGATAGACCCTCAGAATGGTGAAAAGGGGCTCCTAATTTCTGGGTGACACATCTCATTCTTTGATATTCAAAATTAAGAAAGCTAAAGGTATATATCAGAGGATTTAAAAAAGGTTTCTGAAGGGCTTTCATTAAAGATGTCTTAAAATTTCCTGAAGTGACACTCAGTCCTTTGGAATAGCCAAAAGCAGTATTCAAATACTGAAATACCAATTCAGCAACTGGCCTTTTTTTTCACCTTTACTTTTTATTTCTTTTAAATGCATTTTTTTCCATTGGAACAAGTTAATTATCCAGGACAAATAAAGGATAAGGGGTGAATTTGTGGCAGGCTAGTACTGGCCCAAATGAAAGGTTCCAAGGACATATCAATGGGAGCAGGGGTTCCCTCTTTAAAAGCATAAGGAAGAAAATAAATATGAAATAAGTTTTGAAAACTATGAAAAGCATCCCTTTGTGACGTTTATTGCTTTTAGGTAATTAATAATAATAGGTTATAAACTATTGCTTGATTAAAACTGATCAGTTAATGGGTAATATTTAGGTGGATGTGATTAGTTACTAAATAATTATTAACTGACTAATGATTAATGGTGATTATTATTGATTATAATTATAAATTCCTCTTCCAGTGTGTCTGCAGTAAAATTATTTATCCCTTTCCCTAAACATCCATCCCCACAGCATCTAAAGTGCAGATCAATCAGATTACAGAGAAATGAGCTCCTTGTTCTCTTTAAGAAGGAATCTAAGTGACTTTGTAACTGTTGGGTATTACAGACTTTGGTTTATCTGTAATATCCATTTGGATAGTCTCTGTAGTTCCTGTTGGATATTTTTTTTACCAACTCTATGCCAACAGGACACGATTCTGTTGTTGAAGTAATGTGCTTGTAATAATCTAAAATGCTACTTTCTAACAGACGTGTGGAAAAGTCCATTATGTTATGCATTTAGTTTGCCATTCAAGGATGAAAAGGCAATTCAATACAGTATGAAATGACAGCTATTAAGAGGGCAACAGATAAGACAGTAAAATGAAGCTTGTAGAATTTTTTCAAGAAAATTATACGGATTGAGTTGTTCATCATAAAACTCAGAGTTGGAGTAGTAAGATGTAACCTTAGAGTTTTGAACTCAGATGCTGTTATGCAAGAACAACGTGAAATCTGAGGAGGAAAAAAGTCTATTTTAGGAATTTGGATTAGATCCTTTTGAAATAAGCCCATAAACTAGAGGGTTTAGAGTCAACGCGTCTGGATCCCAAGAAAATATGTGTATGACAAGAGAAATGGTGGAGCTAAATTACAAGTACTACATAGTGACATCAAATTTGGACTTGGTTCAACATTGGATTCACTAAAACTTTTGAATTTTTGCTATTTATCACTCCATAAGCCTCCAGAAACCCAGAGCCACTGAACCTCTCAACTTCTCCATGACTGTGATCTGTTCACTACCCCCAGAGAAATGAAGAGGTGCCAGCCTGGAGCACAGATCTGAATTTTACCCTTTTCTATATTTGACCACTTCTATATTACCTCCTTAGGGACTCAAATGCCAGAAACAGACACTTTGCTATCTCCAGCTACACACACTTTACATTGAGGGAGAGACTTTGGCTCTTATTTGAGTTCTGCCTAGGGAATCAAAAGCTTAAACATGGCAAAATCTTGGCCTGCCATGGCAACCAGGTGCAGGTGTTTGCTCAGTGCTCCACAGCCATCAGTGTCTCTAGTGGGGTGGAGTTTCACCTTATTTCTTGTGTGGAGTCAGTGAGGGGCAGAAATGTTCATGTCACGGTAAGCAAAATGAGGGCAGCAGGCACCAGAGCTCTGAACTCCATCCTGTGGGCAGAGCTCTGCTCTGGGCCTCTGTCCCCCTGGTGAGGTCAAAGGCTGATGGCTGAAACTCACGGGTGTTTGTCCCAGAGCTACTGAAAACTCTGCCTCAAGCTGCACATACAGAACTATTCAGTGTGAATAGAGCACGCTCACCCATTGCCATCCTGAAGATGGGCCAGTTCTTTGGTGTATGAAATGGAAAGTGACAGTAGGTTATAAAATTGTGATGGATGATTTAGGTCGCTGTATTCAGCTGTAAGCAATAAATGCTGAGCTCGGCAGAAACTACTAAAGGCAAAACTGCAAGTGATTTACTAGCAATTTAAAGCACATGAGATTTGTAATGCATGAGGCCCTCAGGCCCATCACTTCTCTTCAGTAATGGGAAACAATATTTTGGTGAAAAATGGCATGTTTAGTTTCAACTTTGTGCTGCAAAATATACGGGTAGCCTAGTTTTCTTCATTTCTAAGGGTGGTAGCTATTTACATCTTATTCAAGCTGCAAGTTTATGTTCAGAAAAAGTTGGCAATATTAATATTCCTTGAATGAGTTTTGATAGGAAGGAAAATCAATACTTCAGGATAACTACAACTGCAGTTTTAAAACTTCTGATCTAAGTGATTCACATTTCATCTTATATTCGATAAACTTGTGTGAGATTAACTCCATAGTAAGCCAATACATCTATTCTTTGAAGGAAAAAATGAAAATGCCATCTATTTCTGCACACATACCAGTACAGTTAAGTAGTTCAAATAGTAATTCTCATTTAAGAGGGCAGTGGTGGGTAAAGGGTTGGTGGCGTGAAGCTGGTTACTGAGATATCACATATTTGGTGTGACAGAGATAAACACCATCCAGCTGGGGGCTTATGCTGAAGTTTCCCTAACATACCAGTTCTAAAGTTCATGAGACAACCTTCAAAATATTGTTCCATTTTGAAGAGTGAAAATGGCTCACTGAATGTCACTGTGGGTTTGGAGGACCAGGAATTCAGGTAAAATCCATGTCTTTTTTATCCAAGTATGTGTGACCTAAACAGTGGAAGGCACAATAAGCCTGCCATCTTACAACAACACAGTCTGAGACAAAAGGCACTTCCACTCACCAGAGATAATCAGGTGATTATCCCCACTTTTCCTGGGGATATTTTCAACATGGTCACATTATCTTAAGAGTTATAACCTCTTCTCTCTCAAAGGCTTAGATGGTAGGTGAGGTCTGCAAAATACCAGAAGGTGACCTAATAAGCAACAAATCCTCCCCTAGTTAGCAAGGATCTGGTGTCTGGTTTCTCCTGTGGTATCAATAGCTGAGCAATAGTCTACTGATAATCCAAGATGGATATGGATGATTTTTCTTGGTTGACTCTGAGTCCTGCCCTAAACATCCCACCTTCTGTGTGTTCCTGTGTCAGCTCTGCCTGCCGCACATCTCCTTGTGTGCACCTTTGCAGAAATGATTGTATCAGTTATAGAATAGCTGTTGAAAACATCTCAAATTCCAAAAGTAGTCCAAATGTCCTGAAATACTTCCTCTGGATAGATAGTCCTTTTGCTAATGAAGATTAAAGCCCAGCAGTAGACAAACAATTTACGCTTCTAATTTTTTTCCAAATCTCTAGTTAAGAATTTTCTTTACTGAAAACTTTAACCTTTTTAAACTTTATTTATCACAGCTAAATTCTAAAAAAATGTATATCCAGAAATACAAGTTACTTGACACTGCAAATCCTTAGACTGGCAGCATGAGGCAGGAGGGAGGAAGTTAAAGCTATGAACTAGATATTTATGCTTTTATCCTCAATCTATTGAAACCGTGATAATATATCAATTATTTCTGTTCTGCCAGTGAAATCCCTCCTAACTTGGTCAATAAAAGGATTAAGATGAAAGTAAAGTAGCAAAAGCACTTTCTTTCTAGAGGTAATGTACATACCCACTTAAAATCAAGTATCTATACAAGGAGCTATAACTTCTGAGAGGCAGTTTTCATGTCCTACAATGACTTTTCCCCCGTATTATTCAATCGGAATAAAAAAAATCAAGATCACAAAAGCTTTCAAGAACTAAAACCTAAAAGAACTAAAAGCAGGGTAAATCAGATCAGTCAAAACTTTCCACCACAGTTTCTGGAGGGATCTTTTTTAAGTTTTGTTTCCATTTTTAAACAAAACTTATGTTTCTAGCCAAAGGTTCACCTTTCAAAAGGTTGTGTTGGACTTTTTTATTTGGAGCAATTTAAGAGTGGCAAAATATTTAGATATTTAAAGAAAAAAAAATATTGAATAATGAGAGAATAAAATTGTGTTGGATAGCCTTGCAGGTGGGAACATGGAGGATTTTCAATAGTCAAAATTGCTTTAAAAGAAGCAGATCTTAGTAGTCATGTTTTGTGACAATGGGTGGGAAACTTTTACAGGAAAGTTAGAGAGAAGGCTTGTGTAGAAATTACATGAGATGTGGATCTTCAGAGGTTAGGGATGTCCAGAAAGGGCAGATATCACAAATGCTATAGAAGAAAATAACAAGATTTATCTACATTCATGGCATGAGGAACAAGATCTGGCTATGTTCATAGTTGCTTTCCTTCTTTCTCACACAAAATTGCCATCAGTCAAAGTTTTTATCCTATGTGTGGGTGCAGAAAAAAGTGATATTTTCATCCATTTCTTCTACTTCTGATTTCCTCATTTTTAAGAGTGTCTAAACAGCCAAATCTTTGAAGATGTAAAGAAATTTTCTTTTGACTTCTTTAATGTAATTCCCCCTGTTACTCTCCCCCTCATCTAAACTCTCTGGTGCTTTTTTTTTTTTTTTTTTTTTCTTTTTTTTTTTTCCTTTTTTTTTATGAACAGTGTGTTTACAACATTTTAAATCAAAGAGATTGGATCCTGGAATACTAGATATCACTATTCTTCTGAATTCATACTTCAAAGGAAGTACAGAAACAGGAAAGGATTTGCAATTTGTGTTCAGTAATTGGAGTAGAGCACCTACTAAGGCAGAATACTAGATTGTTTCATATAGTGACAAATGATGAGACACTGTCCAATGGTTCTCCTAATGTAAATTGATTTCAGATTACTGTGGAGTCTCTCTTTAGTTGACAATGATTGTACAGACATCTATGAAAAAAGACAGCGTGCTCTAAATCCATGGGTTTTTACTCTATGTGTTAAGGGGTTTCAGTAGCATGGTTTTAACGAAGACTGTTGAAGCTGTGACCGTATAGAATTTACTTTGAATAAAAATCTTTTCCATATCAGGAGATTTCTTTTTTGTTTCTCCCCGTGAGCAATATGGCCACAGTAGTTAGTTCCTGTCATTTCACACTCTAGAGCCTGCTGAGAGATAGCAGTCACATTTTTCTTGCCTCTTTCTCTGGATTCCTGCCTGGAGTCTTTCTTCCATGGAACACTCTATTACAAGTTGCTCAGAAACAGGAGGGAAGGAGCCAAAAGATGCAGTGCCCAAAGAGGAGGGACCTGTGAGAGTGTGCCTGCCTAAAATGTACCTGGTGTTCAGATGAAACTGTGGCTTGTACAGGAACATTTCTGCAAGTGTTTAGACCCAGAGAGACTGTGGTAGCAATTTATCATATTATCTCAATCTATTTCAAACTTTCCGTTATAATAATACAAAACCAAAAGAGGATCCAGATTGTGATTATAAAGAATGTATTTTAAGAGGACAACGAAAAAGGTAATAACTTTCCATGAACTGAAAATTTTTAGATCTATTTCCATCAAATCCCCTTTTTGTAGGACAGATATCACCTTCTGCTTTGAATTTTATTAATGACAATAGGTCTCAAGACTGGTGCTTGTTTTCAGGAAGGTTGTCATATGGGAATAGTATTTGAAGAGACATATTTCAGGGTGGGATGGGAAGATAGAGGAGGATTAAATAGGTTTTTATAACATTTTAGTCAGTCATGTGAAATGTTTCACACTTTAATAAAGGGCACATTCAATGCAGACATACTTATAATCTGAAGATTAATCCTGTCGTCACTGAGAGTCAGAACTGGACAAATTAAATATTTCAGAGTAAACTGCATGAAAGCAGATTGTGCCTTTCTCTTTGCATGTACAATTTCCATTTGTGTGCACATCTCAGCCTAGTATTTTTAAGTTCCTGCCTTTGGAATATTTAAAATAGAGGACTAACTATATTATGTAATTTATTATTTTGCGGATAACTACTCTGCAATCAAGAAAAAGATTAGTAACTTATAGATTTGGAGGGACTTTGTGATTGGGAAGGAAAGTCCCCTTTTGTTATGAAAATCTATATTAAGTAAGCCCATGCTTAAAATATGAAACTGTATTTCTCAATATTTTCTTGATATGTACAACCTAAATATGGTTAATGAAAGAACAGTGTGGTCAATTTAAGATTACATATTTATTTATATGTATTTTGGTTACCTGAAATTCTTTTAATTAATCTTGTAATCATAAAAAAGGACTTTTACCAAATATTTATCATTCTTTTTTTTTTGAAAGATTGTGCTACTTTTCAATACTCATATATATGGGATATCTAACATGGTAAATTATGCTTAAAATTGTTTTTCATGATTATGTTCCCACTATATGAATTCAAATAATGAAAAATTATGAAAATACTCATGAATAAAATCTTTTGAGTTGGATTTAAAAATAAGGGGTTTTTTCTTACAATACTGGAAATAGCCAGTAATTTTTTTTGTCAAGTATATTCAATTGGATTAACTTTTTTTGGTTTTGTGTATGAAGTTCATTTATTCTTAATTAGGCAATGATAATGGCCATGAGTGAGACTGAGACCACTCTTAGAAAAATTTTAGTAACAAATGAAAGAATTTTTCCAGAAGTTAAAAATGATTGAGTTTGAAAAGTCTGATGAAGTCTTAATTACAGAGAATATCAACTGGGAAGATTCAAAACTGTGAGATACTTGTCCAACAAAACAAAAAAAACCCAAACCAAGCCTTGTCCCACCTAAAGAATCTGAATAAGGCAGTAAGAGCAGCTTAAATTTAAGCAAGAATAAACACCTGTGTACATCATTAATCTATTTCTATAATTTATGTCTAACCTTTTGACTAATGAGTTTAATGCCTCTAATAAAGACCATTGAAAGAAAGGATAAAAATGTGATATGGGTTTTCAGTAATTCTGTGGTATTGTAATAATGTTTCTTACACCTGCAATGAGATATGGATGGAAATTATTTTTTCCCTCTAGACAGTTTGATACTAGTTCAATTTAGCTCTTAATTATTCACTTTCTATTGTAACCTGTGATTTTTACCTAATTTATTTTATTTGTGTGAGTCCAGCAGAGAAAAGAGTGAAATATTTAAAGGTAATCCATGTTCTTCCCCACAGTGCTGAATCAAAACCACAATCAGATTTAAAACAAGAGTTCATCTGCAGAGTATTTAGATTTGATCAATGTGAAAAAGTGCTATCCTACATCTGTGGTTAATTGTGGTTGTTTGACACCAGACCCCTAAGTTATCCTCACAGCACCTTGGAATGGGGAAATATCAGCTGCACTCTTGTTTTAGTAAATTACCTCTGTCTAAGTGAGATTATGTGAAAGTTCTGATATGTCTTGGTTACTTCTCTGGTTACACTGACAACTTCTTTGTAAACCTGCTTTGTGGCTAAGACTTTCCTGATGAAACACAGGGCAGAATTCCCAGCATGACCCACCAAGTGCCTGGGACATTTCTTCAACCCAGCTTCCCTAATGTGAACCCAAAGTTCTCTGTACATTAAAAAAAAACTAAAAAAAAAAGGCACAAAAAAAAACACACAAAAGAAAAAACAAACAAAACAGACAAAAAATCCAAATATACACATACACAAACATAAAATCAAAAACCCAGCAAAGCCACAAACAAACAAACAAAAATCCAGATCAAAACAAAACACAAAAAAAACCAAACAAAAAACCAACCCAAAACCAACTAAGCAAACCTTTCTGTAAACCATAATTCTGTCTGGCTCATATAGTGTGGCTACAGCAGGCATTAGTCATTCATGAGGGTTAGCACCCTGTTTGAGATGATTACATCTGAATGACAGAGGTGCATGGAATATGGCAGAAACTAATTTTTTATTTGAAGTCAAACTTTAAACAAATCATTTTCTCAATAGTTCAGGAGATTTTAACTCCTTTTTTCTATTCTTTTGACACTTACAAGCAATTATCCGGGCTTTATATAGAATAGAAGTATTAAAACAAAGGTCAAAATGACCTCAGCTTAAGAGGCTGAAAGCAGAGTAACCTGGATAGAAAATATTCTGGGATATTTTGTTCCAGGCCTAAGGATTCATATTCCGTTTTAGTTTTGATACACCACCAAAAAATTTTATGGAGTACTCTGTGTTACAGATGGTAATAAATAAACTTCTGTTTGTCTGTTAAAATTTTTACAGTAAACTTGTGTTTACTGTAAAAATTGTTTCATCTGGGGAGATATTTTGCCCAAAAAAAAATCAAGAAGGATCTACAGAAAACTTCTGGCATGTGGTCTTTCCAAGCTCTTCTGTTGAGTCTGTTGTTTTTAGAATACTGAAAAGTCAAGTAAAATCCATGCAGGCTGCTTCAGATTTCAGACTCTGTGTAATTCAGCGTCCACACTGCTTTTCATTGACACAAGATGACAGTGACCCTACAAACATGTAAACTGTCACAGGTCACTCAGATGGCATAGTTCAAAGGAAATTTGAAATTACAGGAGATAATCTGAGTATAAGGGGCTTGAAGGAATATAAAATGTTAGGTTGTGTGTACACATCTTACCCAGAAGCAATCTCTCCCTTCTCCTTGTTGTAAAAAATGCCGTTTGCATGAGGGTAGGAAAAGACAATTTAGATATGGGAACTTCAAACATCAAAGTCTGTTCTCACAATAATGAGCACAGTTCAACCCTTGTGATTTGAATCTGCCAGGGATCAATACTTGGCTAAGAAATGAGAGAACTTTTTAGGGTTGAAATTAAATAACCTTTTTAGGAGTATTTGGTGTAACAATGATGTCATGCAGTGTCTCATTTTGGAGAAGCCAACTATGTCTTTTAGCACAAAATAAGTTGCATTTTCTTTCCAGTGTTTTAATCCCCTTAGAAAACTCCTTCCTTTGTCTGGGTAGGTCATTTCCCAAAATAAAATAAATTAGAGTAAGAAATATTAAAAAACTTTTTTTGAAAATGTAAGAAACATCCATCTTGATATATTCGACCCTTCTTTGCCAAAGTTCATCTGAATTCACAAATAATTTTACATCTTTCTTCCTTTCTATAACCAGACATTCACTGAAAAAAAATCACCTCTTTCAAGGCAATGTGAATTTTGTAAAAGCACATCCGAGGAAGCAGATATAGTCATGGTCTATGTAGTATTTTTCTGGGAATTCTGTTCCTTGCTATCTCCTCAATAACTGGGATTATCATAATTCTAAATGAGAGCAAATGAACCCTGTTTAGACAGTCCCTGTTTGCAAATGAGTCTACAGCAGGTATTTCTGCCTTTTACTCATTCTAGCTTCTTCCGTTTGCAAAGTTCCCCTCTCTACCAACAGGATTACAAATTTCACTATATTTTTATCATCATCCTTTAATAGCTGCAAGCAATTTATATGCATGAACCTTTTAATTGACTTAACATGCCTTTCTTTGGAGGATAAGAATTAGTTATGAAGCATTACTAAATAGGTCAATTCCCATGATGTTATAGTTGCTGGATAGTTCTCCATTTTATGCACAAAAAAGCAAATGATTTTCTTACCATATCTTTAATGTGTAGAAACATTATGTTTTCTGTGAAATCAGGAGAGGAAGACAGAATTATTATTTAACCTGAGTTATTACCCTTACCCACACAAGAAGATACAGGTTATATCCAAACAAGCCACAGAGGTTACTTGCAAAGCTGGCAAAGGAACCACTGCCCCAACTGTTTTATTAGGCAACTGGGAAGAGAATGGGAATACATATTTACTTCATGAGGGCAAATATTCCTACTAAAACTCTCCCAAAGGGAGTATATTTCAATCTACCAATACAGGGGATAAATTCTAGAGAATTTTATAGTGAATTAAAACTAATTGTAGAGTATTTAATTGAAAAGCATTTGTCTTGGCTTCTTTCCAAATCCTACAACTTTCTTCCTGGTCTTTTGGCTAGGCTCCAGTAAAACATTCTGAGTATTTTAGAAGCAGGAAAACTATATCCTGCATGAAGGATATGGACTCAGTGGTCTGAAAGGTCTTTGCTGCAGCCACTGTGTTTCCATGACTACCTTTCAAATTAGCTGGAAGTGTTCACCCCCTAACACCAGAAATAAAATCCTCTCTTACAAGGTATGAGTTGATTTTGTTTCTCTCTCTTCACAATTAGCCACTTCCTGCAGATAAGACTTAATCATCCTGATGGCTCTCAAAGGAGCCATTGTCATATTTCTTTTCCAAGTTCACCACAATCTTTCTTTGTCTGTGGTCATCAGAATGCCTTTTGGTGGGGAAGACAGGCAGCACTGGACAGGATTCTACTTGGTAACACGAGCCAGAAGTACAAGAAGCACATCAGCAATTTTTGTGAGCAGTTAAAATTATTCAGAAACCCACGGAGGAATGAGTGACAAAACCCCCTTGTCCTTAGTGCACATAAACACCCAGATTCCATTTCCCTGCTGTTCACTCATTACAAAAGGCTCCAAAGTGAGGCACCTTTGCATAGAAGGAGTTATGTGGATTGAACTCATGCATTTATCTCACAGCAACAGGAGCCTTAAATGGTTTTATATTTCATTACCCTATTACAGCTGTTGAGCTGGGCAGTGGTAATGATGAGGGTTATTTTGCCAGCCATAAACAGATGGAGCATTACGGTGCAAAATGCTGCAGTGCTGTGAAGACAGTGGGTGAAATCCCAGACTAGGATGGGAGTTCTGCTCAACTATCTGAGCCCAGATAGTTCTTCAGCAGCTGGTTTCTCACAATATTAGTCACCATAAAAATGTATCAATTGTGTTCAACAGAATAGAAAAGAGAGACCCAGCCATTTTTATCAGAAAAGTTTTTGTACTGTTTAAGAGCACTACAGAATACCTTAAGTGGTTTATATAAAGGCAGTATAGAAATACAAAATGTTATCTACAGAAGATGTGAAACTAATCGTTTTGTGAAAAAAAAAAAAAAGAATTTTTATGTAATTTGGGGGGCCCAAATTTTTCCAGTGGATTGCAAAATTAAGAAAAAACAGTGAAACCAGTAAAAAGATAGGAACCCCCTTCATCATTGTAAAGAGGTTAGACATGATGGTTTTGGGAGAGTCCTTCCAATACAAAATAGTCTGTGATTCTGTGAACTAATAAAATATGGGAGACACACCAGTTTTATAGTATGGAAGTCAGAATGAATGATTTTAATTAGAGATGAGCAGGACAAGTGTTTGTCCCAACTTTGAGATGAATGTTTCCAGTTCTTCATATCTTCATCTTCTAGCAAATATTTTCTCTAACCAATAAAACCCTGCCAGATTATAGTGTTAGGGTCCAGATTTGTCACTATTACAATACCTATACTTACAGGTTATATTTTAAAAGATGTGTTCAAGTAGTACCTGATCCATTAAGCAGCATCTGAACATCCATATAAGAACATATACTATTTCTCTATCATATTTTTCATCTAAATTATAGGTTAATGACATGCAATATCAATATAAGGCAGAGTAGTGACCAGAACCCATTTTAATTCCACATTTCCTTCTCTAATACAATGAATTACCTTACAAAATGTTTTCCCTGATTTGCATGTTCACTACTTTGCCTTTTTTTCATTTTACCTCTGCCTTTCTCATACAAAAGCATCCCAAAAGCACTATATTTACTACAAGTCAGTAGTGAAAATAAAAGTAAGTAAAAAGTTATCTGGGAAAAACTGCAAAGATATTCCTACTAGAAGCAGGAAGACTTCTAGAAAAAGAATTAAATATTTTGGTGCGTAATGAGCATGGGAGAGATTATTCTCTTCCCCCATGGAGGTTATGAAGCAATGCCCCCAGCCTGTAAATAGTTATGTAAATGCATAATTTGAAGCATATGAGTCATCTCAGAGCTTACAGAGTGTTAAGCAGTTTCCTCATTGCAGAAGTGCAGCCTAGACAAGAGTGATAACAAGGCTGCTTTGCTGAGGTTTCACTACCAATTTGTTTAGAGCCCTTTCCAGTGCCTAGCCATTCTGATTTTATTTATTCTTTTCCTAATAAGTTGAAAGTAATATTGCCCTACAGATTATACTGAATTAAACTTGACACCCTTTATATAAATGCATTAATAAATATTCTTCTTTCTTCACACTTCTTCAAGTAGCCTGCCAAAAACAAATGACCTCTTTGAGGAACAGATGAAGAAATAGTGAACAAAGAAATGAGCAATCACAAATGTAACTAGCAGTGCTTGTTATCACAGTGACACTTACTGGCCTCCACCAGAAGGAGGTTCCATTGCAATTTAAATCCAATTTTCACAGAAGAAACACTGTTCATAGACCTACAGTAAGCAATGCATGCTGCACTTATCACACCAATGGGGTTTAGAATAAATAAGCTCTGGTACAAGAGCAGTGCAGATGATCCAATACAGCATTTTACAGCTGTATTACTTTCAGGATTTTAGCTATTATTTTCTGAATATTGGTTTACTGTGGGACATACTCAGGCATACCATTCATTCAGCTGATCCAAGAGGGCCTCTGTTGTGGAATCTCACTGACTTACTGTCCTTGTAGTTGAATTAAACTAAACAGAGGATTAGAGGACAAATTTTTCTGAGCCCTGGTGGCAGGTAAATTGGAACAGCAAGTGACAGCAAGTATCCCAAAATCCAACAGAACATATGCAGTAGAGCTGGAACTACACCTAAATGTCAAGCTCAGTAATTTTTGGGAAAAGATAGTCTCAGCAAGAAAAAAAAAATGGGTTTCACAGCATTTTGGTAAATCAAACATGTTAGATTCATGGAAGATCACCAAGCTTACAAAGCCCTGGTCTTGAATATTGACAGTCATGCAGGATTTTCCTACCTGATCAATAGAGCTGAATTTTCTATGTGCTACAATTGTCATTTTGGAAAATACCTTTCTGTCCAACATGACCAGTGTGCCAGTGGTCTTGGTGCTTCCTGGATCTTGAGGTGGTCAACAGGGAGGCAGCCTACAAGCTACAGCTTTGAGAAGCTCTAGCTGGATTTCCAAGGGCTGTGTTTCCAGGCAGAAGGACATACATGACTTTCCAAGATCACTGACATGAAGCTTGCTAGCAGGAAAACCTTGGGATCTCCAGCCCCAAGTAATTTGCTATCCTTAAAAGAATTTTAAAACTCTGGGAAAATAGGTGGTCAAGGTTCAACTGGGCTGCCAAACTTCTTCCTGCATCACTTGAATTCAGATTCTGCAAGACCTGGGAGAGATCCCAGAATCTTGTTTAGCAGGCCAACCTTGCTTTTGTGACTATCCTGGTCTAACAACTCTAAGGTGCTGATCTATTCAAATTAAATAAACCAGCAGAATGATAGATGGCAAAACTTTTTTATCAGAAATCATGTCCCCTGGAAATCTCTGCTTTTCATACCACTGTCTAAGCCACAGAAAATTGATTCTGTTGAACCCAGTGTGTTCAGTCAATGAATTATTCATTTATGAGCAGTTGATAAACAAAACTATAAAAATCCTATCAAAGATGATTTTATTCCTGTCTAACCTAGTAACAATTTGCCTTTATGATTTTAAATAATCTTTTGGATCTTTCATGTTCCCACTTACTGAAAGGGTGAGCTAGTAGCTCTGTATTTTTTGTCTTTCTTAGTGAAAATCTGCAGGTTTGCAGTTCTTTACACAAGCAAGATCTCGTCTGCAATATCTCCTATGGCACCAAGATAAGTTTTTATACATAAAATTGACATTTGAGTAACTCATAGCTTTTTAATAGAAATAACTCTACAATGAGCATAAAAAACAAGGATTTTTCCTTTTAAGTCTTCATTTATGCAGAAAATGTCATGTCAACCTTTTTCTTCTGCCTTTTTGACAAATGCTCTTTTCAAACTTACATTTCATATTCACTCTAATATGTAACATGTGCTAATCATATTAGGAATGATTCATTTTATTCAGAATGGTAAACTGCTGCTCTTAGCTACTTCTTATTAGTAATGCCACTCCTAAACTACAGCAGAAGAATCTTTCCCAAGGATGAAGGAAAGTGGCTGTTCTCAGCCAGTTCTCCCACACATCTTCTGCAGTGTTTTATTTTGTTATTTTTCATGATCACACCTTAAAGTAATTTTATAATATTTCATGATGTCTTATGTTAGAGACCCGACACGTTCCAGCCTTCCTAACTTTATATGTGAAGACAGAAGTGTATCATGAATTTATGTGTTAGCAGGGTTCTGATGCCTTGAGAGGCTACCTGGAACAGAGGCCAGACAGTGTGAAAGGAATAAAGTAGGGATTTGTTAAAAAGGCCTTCAAAGGATACACCTTGGGCAGTACAAGAGCTCAGCTGTGGCTCCACCCAAGATGGATGCCTGGTCACAAGTTTTCACATTTTTATAAGTTTTGGTCCATTTATATGTTGGAGTTAATTGTCCAATTGCAGCTTCAGGTTATGAAGTTCCATCCTCCCAGATTGCTCTCTTTAATCTGCTATTGTTTGTAGTTTTTGGGCCTGAAATTACAATGGCGTCCTTTGTTCTTGGGCTGGAAAAGGATTGTTTTGTCCAACTAAACTGTGAGGAGAATTTGTTAACACTTTTATATGAAGTTCAGAGTTATATAATAATGCAGTACAGAATTTGGAAAATGTGAAAACTAAAATTTAAGATATCATTTCAGGCTGCCTCTTGCCTATCCTGGGTGCTGGAGATCAAGGCCTGAGTTGTCTCCAGGCGAGGAGGTATTGGAAGTTACAGGACATCTTTAGGAAGAGGAGGATGAGACAAGGGTGGCTGTGGGAACAGGAGTGTTGAGGGCTTTTGTTTTGAGGAGAAAGAGCAATATCCTCCTCTTTCAGCTGAGCCTTTTTTGGGCCCTGGTTTCTGGCTATTACGTTGTCACTGGGTAGGTGCAGTAGCCCATCTCTGAGAGGTACCTTATTGCCACTATCCAGCTTCCCATGTACATGCCCTTGAAGAGGTCAGGTCCTAACATCAACAGCAATCTTTTTCTGCTTCTCAGCTACTCCTTCCACACAATGCTGATCTAAACTTTCAAGATGGAAATAGCTTTTACAAGAATTCCTTATGGCATTATCAGGGGGAAAAAATGACCAGGACATTGAAAAGTTATTGCTGTTCCTATTGAATTAGCTTTTTCCTCACACTCATCAGGACAGATATTCATTTTAGAGCCTGGCTGAAATGAAATAGAAAAGATACAGGACCAAACATCCTTTGTCATCCTATTACCTGCCTTTGACACCAAGGAAGTGCTGCCTGCCATCTCACTCTTGAATAGAAACCTCACTTCATCTTTACATGACTACCTAGAACAGGAGCAAAATTGCCTATTTTCCCCTCTGTCTTTTATTTTTTTCCTTTGTTTTTTCATGCTTCTTAAATGACCTCATTATTTAGCAGTTGAACTTTAGCATCTCACACTTCAAAGTGTTTTAGGACAATTTATGTAAAGTATAGTTTAACATACTTGTTACTCAAAATCTAAAAAAAAAAATCCTAAACAGCTCTTTCCAAACTTGAGTTTTACCTATCTTTGATTATACTGAGAGGTGGAGAAAATAAATGGTAACAAGGTGGTAGCAGAGCACTCAATTGGATAAGATCACTTAGATTCTTCTTATACCAATTAATTTACATCTTTTAAATTCTCATATAAATGCATGTTTTGTTTGAAAAGCATATTTCTGAACTTCCATCAGAAGGTCTATTCTCTTTTCTTTTTCCTTTTGTATCCCAGTGCTAGTGAAGCTTATTCCTGGTCCTATTTTATATGCATATCCTGTTAGAACAGACAGACTAACTGCTTATGAAGGACAAATATATGACCTTGCTTTTTATTATTTACATTGCTGTATTTAAAGTCTGTTAAGGTTGTTTTCAGGGGCAGTGACACTCATATCTAGATATTTGTCTCTCATGCTGTTGAATGATACAGGTACAGGATGCTGGGGTAGTTGATCTTTAATCTGATTCAGTATGGATGGCTGTTTTCTTTCCTACTTTTTGTGTTTGTAACTCAGTGATCCTAGATTACCATTATAATGTTTTAAAGTGTTTTTTGCCTCACTATTCTCACCTCAGATGATCCATATGACTTCCTTTAAGTATGGATTTAAACTCCATTGAGAATATACATTGTACATTTACAGGAAACTTGCTGGATATGTGATCATGCAATACTTAATGCTTAAGGCCATCCATTTTGGGCTGTTTTATAAATAATACTCATTTTCATGTCTGCATTTATGACACATTTTTATAGGGATGGATGCCATTTAGATGGCAAAGGACTGAAAATAAACTCTGTACTAAGCATTTTTTGAAAATCCATCAATGTTTTACTACCCAGTGCTTTGTAACAGCATTTGCAAGTAATTGAATCCATAAAAATCAGAGCCTGTAGCTGCAATGATATTCTTTAGAGCTGGTGATGGGCTATGTAGTGCAAGGGTTAATGCATCCTCCTCTGCTTCCTCAGACTTGGATTAAATCTCTAGCTCCAAGACACAAGTGCAAATGGGTTTTGCAAAGTTATTCTGGTCCCCTGTGGACAGATGTCCCCATGAAAAAGCCATTGTGCAGCTTGGGGTGACTGACAGCCTCAGCTCTGGGGGGACAGGGGACTGGGTGAATGGTGGCACACACCTGTGCAGGAACCTGTGCTGTTACAGACACCAGCCTGCCACCTCTCTCCTTGGACAGTTTGTATCATAAATATTGCATAATGATTATTTGTCTCTGTTCCTGTAACTAGCAGCTGTCGTACCTTATATTTCTATTGTCATTCAAATCCTGCTTTTAGTCCTTGCTTTGAGACCTCTAGAAACTGTTAAAAGCACAAACGTTGCAGACAGTGTTCTGTATTCCCAGGACTTGAATGCAAAAAGGTGACATTTTCCTTCATTTCCTTCTACGTTTTGAAAATTCCATAACTCCAATGCCTCTCAGAACATTTAGAAAATATAAAAACAAAGTAAACAAAACCAACAAAAAATCCCCATCCAAACAACAAAACCAAACACAAAACAAAAAGAACACAAAAAAAACCCTAACAAACAAACAAACAAATTTTTAAAAAAGGGTAAAAACAAAACAACAACCAAAATAAAACAAAAAGTACAAAAAGGAGAAATTACAGCATTGGTGGGCATGCAGCAGGAGGAGGGTAGGTTGTGTAGATTGTTCAGGAAATTCACAATTATATAAGTAAAGAGGATTAATATCCTGCTTGCTGACCCCAAGAAATTGGCTTCAGACACCGAAGCCCTAAATCTCTCAGAAGTTTTGCTGGCAGGACCCTGTGCTGTGCAAATATGGAAATTACAACTAAAGGAGAATGAAGATGGACCAGGGAAATGAGGCCCACATGGCTGCTGCAAGAAGATAAATCATTTCAGCCTTGCTGCTGTTCAGACTTCCCAGTTTTGAAGAGCTTCTCCTCTTGACAAAATATGCAAGAAACCAAAATAATTTGTTGACTAATTGTTCGTGAGAAGTTGTTTTGGGAGAATCACATTTTAAGATGCCCAGGACTGCACCTACTTCAAACACAGATGGTGACATGAGGCTCTGCTTCTTCCTGCAGCACCTCCAGTCTGGCCAGGTCATTTTCCCACTGGAGAGCAACAGCCAACGTGAAACCAGCCCTTGATCAGATGTTGTTTAGGAGTACAAGAAACTCTCCCTCTCTGGCCTGTGAGATACAGGGATAGATGCTCTTTGCAGAGAGGAATGAAGTTCACTGGTCTTCACCCACGTCAAAACCAGAGTGAGATAAGGGGTGGGGAGCAGTGGGCATGCTCTGCCAAAGAAGAGGAAATTTCGTACAGAATGAGGATCTGTGTGGCCCAGGAATGTGTGGCAGGAATCCTGCCTTTGGCCTGACAAATATTTTTCCCTGTGGGAATTTTTGTAACTCAGGTCCTCTGCTCCACAAGTCAGAAAGCAGGGTACACCACCAAGAATTCATGCTTGCTCCCATTTATAAACTTTTTTTTCCTTTAAGGTCAAGGTAACACATATGCAGAGCTAGCTAGATTTTTTTTTTTTTCTTTGGTGGTATTTGTGCAGCTGCCTTCACTAAGCATTGTCTATCAATCTGTAATTTATTGAGGTATAATCTAAAAAATGCCTGCCTGCCCTTCATGTGGCAAGGAAGCCAGTCAATAGCAGTGGCTTATTCCAGCATGTGTATGGTCCAAGAGTATAGCACATTTGTCACTGAGAAGCAAATGAGTTTCTCCACTTGCATCCTTCTGAACCAGAGGGTTTTGTTCTAATGGGTTTTGTTTCAGTGTTTTCTAAGGAAAACAATTAACACATGTAAGAGAAATAGAAATACATAATATAATGACTACAGTGTAAAAGCAGAACGCCTAGTGCTCTTAGGAACAGCACGCATTTCCATTTTTATGCAATAGAAACATTTGATGTGCTAGGATTTTTAAATTATATAAACAGATACTAGTCCATAAGATACTTAATTAAATGTCAAATTGTTTCTAAGGTTATGCTAAGAATTAGTATTTTCCCTGTCCATTGCATTGCACCTCCTTGATTTAAAGTAGAAGCACATTTAAACTACATATATATATATATATCACTCTTCTTCATCAAGTAGAAAAATCCAGTATTAATAAACATAAAATCTCTTCTTACCATTAGAGACATTACTGCAGTAAACTGAAGGTTGGTGCTGATTTTATTTATCTCTTTTATTAGTAATCAGTAGGTTCATTTCATCAGGGCTCCAATTTTCAGTGGTTCTTAATGGCTTTCCTGGTGGAAATTTGAACAGACTAGTGGTGTCACATATTTTAGAACCAAACTGAAGTATTTTGGTTTACGCAGTAATGTGGTTTATTTTAATGGTATTTATCCTGTTGTGCTGCATTGCTTTGTGGGAGCAGTAGTTTTCCCCATTCAAATGTTTGCCAAACTAGTCTGGATCTTTTCCAAATTACATTTTTCATCATATGATCTAATCTGACAAAAAAGATTAACTAATGAAAATCTTAGAGCTGGTGATGTTTGCAGTGTGTGCTGAAGAGAAAGATCACTAGATGAAGATAGTGTTTAATTATTTGTAGTTTGTAAGATGGAGTCCCAGTTTCCTTAGTAAGAACTCAGAGGTAGATTACACTCTGCATGCTACTTTCAAAGGCTCTAATTTTAGTTTTATTAATAACTTCCCTATGCAGCCCATCTCTACAGCATTTTTCAGAATACCTCCTTACCCAAATAATTCCCTGCAGCCTACTCAGTGCATGGTAGACTTGCTTATGAAGAAAGAGCAAAGGAGAAGAATAATCAGGCTGACCAATGGAAAATAAGGTCACACTTTATTATTTAGTATATATATATGTGACTCCAAAGTTGAGAATTTGATGTATGAACTCAAATTACCTAATAACGATACAAACACTGCAGTCCCTCTCTCCAAAGCAGTTAAAGAGCAGCTATTTTAAGACATTCCAATAAAACACATTTTCCAATGTGTTTTTCATTAAATTCTCTGTACAAAGATCAACTAGACAAACAGTTAGTAACCACATGAAGTTAAATTTGTATTTAACCTGAATTGATAAGGCTGCTTCTTAGGACTGTTGATATTTACATTTAAGTGTGATCTGACATATTAAGTTCATTGTAAAGTCTGGAAAAATAAGTATATCATTTATTATTATCTAGAATCCAGAACATCATCTGCTATTCTTTGTACAGAACATACTGTGCAGTGCACCTGAGAGGGAGGCTGGGAGAAGGTACTGGTTGTAATGATTTATGAGAAGAGTTTTTTGACATGGACTAGCATCCACAAGAGGCCAAAGCAAGCCCACTATAGTCTGTTCAGAAAGAAGAGGAAAATAGGATTTATAAAAAAATAATCAACCTCCACAGCAAGACTTTTGAATGTTTTTATCTGCTGGAATATTCTTCAAGTTTAAAAAAAAAAGGCAATTGTATCTACAGTTTTCGCAAGTAAAATAGAGTGGAAAGGGAGTTGTGCTGTTGTGTGTTATTCAAGTAGCTGCTCAGCAAAACAAGTCTAGCAACAGCTATGTTCTCACCAAGAGAGCCACTGAAATCCCTCTTTGAGCCTGCTGCTGTTTTACCTCTGGATCCTGTTTGGGATGGAGAAATATGTAGTGAGAACTGCAATAGCTTGAAACTGTCTTTCCTAACTAGTGGAGAAATTATTCCAGCTTTGTAGTTTCTTGAGGCCCTGAGTCACCTACAGAACTCCAGGAGCTCATAGGTCCTCTTGCATTTCATACCACTAAATCCACTAGATATTCTCTACTAGAGGCACATATAGTAAATTTTTATTTTTTTTTGTTCCCTAATATCAACTCTCCAAAATGTGAAGGCCTTAAGCAGAAAATCTCTCTGCTTTCCTAGGAATTTTCCAAAATATGGGTCAGAGCAGAACTTCACAAAGCTAAAGTCACAAGGCCTTTCTGGAGCTCAGTGACTGCTGAGGGGCAGTGGCAGACCCAGGTGTGGGACTTGGGGACTCTTTTCAGGCACAGGAAGAGACCATACAATCCCTCATGGCAGCCCTTTTGGAATCCTTTGTGCATTGGGAACTTTGAGCTGTCAGCTAAGGTTGGTTTTTTTACTGTGTAACATCATTAAGATGAAAAAAAACACAGCACGATAATCAAAGTCAGTGCGGTTTAAAGAGAATCCAGCAACAAAACACTTGACAGTATTGAGCTATGCATGGTATGAACAGATCTAAAGCTCCCAAGACACAAGTCTGTAAGAGGTAACAAACGTGAAGCTTGATATTTAGACCCCCCTGTTTCTCTTTATTTTTCAATTAGAGTTGTTTTATTATCTAGGATATTTTCTTGTGACTTATATCTTAAAACCACTAAGCTTTTAAAAAAAATATGTTTTGATCTCACAGAGAGGGCACAGTAAAAAGTGTTTATAAGTGCATTTACTAAAAAAAAAATGGAAAATATGAGCTTCTAGAGTAAAAATTAAGTGAAGCTTGTAAAATAATTACAGTGGCTTTCCTTTTCTTTAGCAATACTTGCTTCATGGTTGTGATAGTTGTCTACCACTCCAGCCTCTACTTCTGAAGAGGAAGGAGTGAAAAATACTTGCTGAACAGCTAATTTATCAGCCTGACATTACCATCTATCAAGAGAGGCCTGCTGTTAGGAAAATCAAGATTATTGGTTCAGGAGTTTTTTTACCTCTTGTGAAATGAGGGCGAGTTTGACAATTTATGCACCTGAGAGATGTTCTGGACATTTTAAGTCCCAAGCCCCATACATCACTTCTTTTTCTGCAGTCTGCTGTGGTGGTTGCTGCCTTCATTGACTCTCTCTGACAGTCCTGCTGCTAAAAAGCAAAAAGGACTTGGGGTTCTTTTCCTTCACAAGCTATGAAGAAGCCCACTACAAAATTTTTAGACTCATTGGTTAATCTTAGATCTCACCATATATGTTTGAGTTCAGCACCTTATAAAGTGTTGCAGACTCCAGTATCTTAGGGTTGGTTGCAGGAACATGCCAGCAGGACCACACAGACACCTCCTTTTGGGTCCTGCTGTAGATGGAAGGCCTGGAAGGCAAAGGGCTTTTCATATGGTAACAGGTGAATGAGTTCAGCTCTGTGGTGAACGAGGACTATCTGCTTAGTAAGAACAAAGAAAAATCTAACGAACAAGAATTAGTCTTTTGGTTTTTTCTTTCCAATTAAAAAGGACAAAAATAAAAAAAACACAGAAATTGAAAGAAGGGATTTGTTTATCCTCTCCCATAAATAGTGATATTTAGGAATTCTGTAATAGTTCATAAACTACAATCTCTCTCTGGTCTTGTTGAGAAACTTCTTCTGATGTTGGTTTTTTTTTTTGGAGGAATGATAGTATGTACTCCAAGTTTACACCACTGTGGCCTGAAGGACATATTCAAAACGTGATTTAGATTCCAATGCAATCAAAATTCCACTCTGCAGCACAGCAAAATATGGACAGACCAATTAATGAAGAAATATAGCTGTGTAATCACATTCAGCACTTTGTATGATGCTTGCATGATAACACTTAGTGGAATGATTATGTCCAACCCTCTCAAACTTACATCTACTGAATTCAAAATAGAGAGCATTTGCACATTGTATCTTCACAATTGTATGGATGAAAGACCTGATGACTTGCCAAAAACTTGAAAAAAACTACTATTCAGGGATGAGATTAAATTTTGCAATTCCCAGGTTGCAGTTAAATTTCAGAAAACAATATTTGGTTTTACTTGGTTTTGTTTTGGTTTTTGTTTGTCTGTTTTTACCTAACTCATTATGGGAAACATGAAGCAAGATCAACATGCAGGAATATGTGTGGAAACTGGAGGGCAGATAGCTGTAGGTGATGCTTTGTGCATGCAAGGAAGGAATGCAGAAGAATCTGCATTTCACCCTCTTCTAAGAGGTTCCTTACAGATCAAGGGTAGATGATCATATCAAGTCACACAGCTGAAAACTATATGGTACCTCATTTTTCTTGGTTTGCTTTGTTTTTTTTTTCCTTAACTATATTTGCATGAAAGCTTTCAAATACTGTTGAATTACTTTAGGACACAAGACTTCTCTGAAATTGAGAGCAGCTTCCACTGACCTGCCTGCTGGCCTTGTCAGACCACTTTGGCAAAACAAGTGGGTCATTGACTTGTTTCTGTCAATGCTGATCTGTCACACCTAGGAAGTCACCAGTTTCACAGCCTTCCACTTGGGAGACTGATATTTTGGCAGTATTTTTTCTCAAACGTGAATGGAAAAAATAGCATTTAATTCCTGTGTGAGAGATTTTGATTGCATCTGTCTTGACTGTTTATAATTTCGAGGTTAACGTTACAAAGAAATGGCATACCTGTAAATGTGTAGGTATTGCCTAGGTATTTCCTGCACATAAGTTGTATAAATGGCTTACATTGCATGGTAAAAGTCTCATTTTCAGTCTTTTGGCCCTCAATATTATTAGATGTTGAGCACAGCTCTCAAACTGTTCCATAGTATGTCTTTGAGAGATCTTCTAAAAAGAAGCTGCAGAGCATTTCTGATTAGTCACTGCCAGCAAAAAATGGTCACCCCTCTCTCAAGAATCTGCCAAATCCAAGGTGAGGAAGATGCTCTCGTGCTACATGGCAACTTGTACAAGTAACCGTGCAAGTGGAATCTCAACTGACCACACAAGATGGCACTTCAGCAATCACAAAATTTCACTATTTCCTAATTATAACTAGCACGTTCTTAGCAGGCTGATGTTTTTAATAAGAAGTTATTCACTAGGAATTTTCTTTTTTTTTTAATAATGTTTGGAAGTTAGACAATGCCCTCTGCTGGGCCTAGGCTCCCATAGCAGAAGTTTGCTAAGTGCCCCAAACGTTGGCAGCTCGTGAAAAAGAGCACACAATGTGTTGTTCTGCTCAAGGTATTCGCTGGTTTTAAGGAAGCACACCTTGTTGTGCTCCCTTGCATTCTACTCGATTTGGAAGCATACTGTGCAACAGCAAGGGGTCTCAGTTTGGATGGCAAATAGCTTTTGACTAATTAAATTTGAACCCAGTTGGCTTGAGCTGACAGTGTGACTTTATCACAGTGAGCAGCATGAACATGTAGTGCTATACATTCCAATTTTTACAAAAAATAAACTCAATACTGTAAAAGTATATTCATTAGAAAAAAGGGTGATGGAGAAAAATGCAGTTGAATTTACTTCTTATGTGTTCTCTTGGATGTCTTTATTGCATTATTTCACTAAAAGATTATAATCTTACTAAGAAGTCAAAAGTATAATTTCTCTCTTTATCCCTTCTTTAAGTTGTTTTGATTTTTCTNTATCTTAGGGTTGGTTGCAGGAACATGCCAGCAGGACCACACAGACACCTCCTTTTGGGTCCTGCTGTAGATGGAAGGCCTGGAAGGCAAAGGGCTTTTCATATGGTAACAGGTGAATGAGTTCAGCTCTGTGGTGAACGAGGACTATCTGCTTAGTAAGAACAAAGAAAAATCTAACGAACAAGAATTAGTCTTTTGGTTTTTTCTTTCCAATTAAAAAGGACAAAAATAAAAAAAACACAGAAATTGAAAGAAGGGATTTGTTTATCCTCTCCCATAAATAGTGATATTTAGGAATTCTGTAATAGTTCATAAACTACAATCTCTCTCTGGTCTTGTTGAGAAACTTCTTCTGATGTTGGTTTTTTTTTTTGGAGGAATGATAGTATGTACTCCAAGTTTACACCACTGTGGCCTGAAGGACATATTCAAAACGTGATTTAGATTCCAATGCAATCAAAATTCCACTCTGCAGCACAGCAAAATATGGACAGACCAATTAATGAAGAAATATAGCTGTGTAATCACATTCAGCACTTTGTATGATGCTTGCATGATAACACTTAGTGGAATGATTATGTCCAACCCTCTCAAACTTACATCTACTGAATTCAAAATAGAGAGCATTTGCACATTGTATCTTCACAATTGTATGAATGGAAGACCTGATGACTTGCCAAAAACTTGAAAAAAACTACTATTCAGGGATGAGATTAAATTTTGCAATTCCCAGGTTGCAGTTAAATTTCAGAAAATAATATTTGGTTTTACTTGGTTTTGTTTTGGTTTTTGTTTGTCTGTTTTTACCTAACTCATTATGGGAAACATGAAGCAAGATCAACATGCAGGAATATGTGTGGAAACTGGAGGGCAGATAGCTGTAGGTGATGCTTTGTGCATGCAAGGAAGGAATGCAGAAGAATCTGCATTTCACCCTCTTCTAAGAGGTTCCTTACAGATCAAGGGTAGATGATCATATCAAGTCACACAGCTGAAAACTATATGGTACCTCATTTTTCTTGGTTTGCTTTGTTTTTTTTTTCCTTAACTATATTTGCATGAAAGCTTTCAAATACTGTTGAATTACTTTAGGACACAAGACTTCTCTGAAATTGAGAGCAGCTTCCACTGACCTGCCTGCTGGCCTTGTCAGACCACTTTGGCAAAACAAGTGGGTCATTGGCTTGTTTCTGTCAATGCTGATCTGTCACACCTAGGAAGTCACCAGTTTCACAGCCTTCCACTTGGGAGACTGATATTTTGGCAGTATTTTTTCTCAAACGTGAATGGAAAAAATAGCATTTAATTCCTGTGTGAGAGATTTTGATTGCATCTGTCTTGACTGTTTATAATTTCGAGGTTAACGTTACAAAGAAATGGCATACCTGTAAATGTGTAGGTATTGCCTAGGTATTTCCTGCACATAAGTTGTATAAATGGCTTACATTGCATGGTAAAAGTCTCATTTTCAGTCTTTTGGCCCTCAATATTATTAGATGTTGAGCACAGCTCTCAAAATGTTCCATAGTATGTCTTTGAGAGATCTTCTAAAAAGAAGCTGCAGAGCATTTCTGATTAGTCACTGCCAGCAAAAAATGGTCACCCCTCTCTCAAGAATCTGCCAAATGCAAGGTGAGGAAGATGCTCTCGTGCTACATGGCAACTTGTACAAGTAACTGTGCAAGTGGAATCTCAACTGACCACACAAGATGGCACTTCAGCAATCACAAAATTTCACTATTTCCTAATTATAACTAGCACGTTCTTAGCAGGCTGATGTTTTTAATAAGAAGTTATTCACTAGGAATTTTCTTTTTTTTTTAATAATGTTTGGAAGTTAGACAATGCCCTCTGCTGGGCCTAGGCTCCCATAGCAGAAGTTTGCTAAGTGCCCCAAACGTTGGCAGCTCGTGAAAAAGAGCACACAATGTGTTGTTCTGCTCAAGGTATTCGCTGGTTTTAAGGAAGCACACCTTGTTGTACTCCCTTCTTGAATTCTACTCGATTTGGAAGCATACTGTGCAACAGCAAGGGGTCTCAGTTTGGATGGCAAATAGCTTTTGACTAATTAAATTTGAACCCAGTTGGCTTGAGCTGACAGTGTGACTTTATCACAGTGAGCAGCATGAACATGTAGTGCTATACATTCCAATTTTTACAAAAAATAAACTCAATACTGTAAAAGTATATTCATTAGAAAAAAGGGTGATGGAGAAAAATGCAGTTGAATTTACTTCTTATGTGTTCCCTTGGATGTCTTTATTGCATTATTTCACTAAAAGAATTATAATCTTACTAAGAAGTCAAAAGTATAATTTCTCTCTTTATCCCTTCTTTAAGTTGTTTTGATTTTTCTGTTTGTTGTTTTGAGGGAATGCCAATAAAAATAACAGCACTATAAGTTTCACTTAATAATTCTATTCTGATGTCTTTGGATTTTTTCAGGGTCATTAAAATAAAAAACAAACAGAAACAAGATTAAAAAAAACCCACAACGAACAAACCCAAACCAAAACAAAGTAGTTTACCCAGGATGTAACTTGAATATAAATCTTACAGCGAAGGGGACAGAAATAGATGAATTTCTTTAGTAATATAATTGAAAATATTAAGTGACTTTAGAATGTAAAACTAAAATCCTTTAAAAACAAACTAAAAAACTGCAATAATTCAGCATTTACAGAAAAATTTAAACTGAGGGCATAGAAAGCATCATGTATCCATTCATGAAACTTTTATGACTTTCAGATCTCTTCTCTAGTTTTTCTCAGAACAGAAAACACATGGAGAGAAACAATTGCCTCAGGTTAACTGTGAGGGATTTCTATTAATTGATTGACAGGTTGTTTAAAACTTAAAGATGAAGGAAAGCAGCTCTTGTATTTATTATATGTTTTATGTTTTCTACAAATCTGCAGACTTTTAAAAGCAGATTGTCCATGCAGAGCAGCTGCTCGGTGCCAAGATAAGAGATTGTCTGCTCACTTCAGAGATGAACTTCAGGGAGAAATGCAGCCCCTGCTACAGCAGCAGCCCCTCCTCCAGCACACACTCCCTAATTCTCCTGGAGCAAGCTCTGGAGCAGAGAGCACAATGTGCTCCCAAAATGCTCTGTCCATTCCTGGCATCGCCCTGCACTCAGCCTTTATTTACATGAGCCTGCAGCTGGAAGCCTCTTTGCTTCACCAGGGGAGCTCTGTGCCCTCTGCAAGGAGCTGTGAGTCCTGGAGTAACAGACCCCCTTATTAATGGTCACAGTTGGTCATTAGCTGATCAGTGAATCTTCCTTGATGGCCAGCTAATGAACATCCCACTGGCTTATTGTGAAAATTGGTCGGGATAGACAGTACAGGTAATTTATAGCTGAAGCCTCAGCATGCTAATGGCCCTCCCTGAGTAACTGCAATCAACACAGTACTACTAAGTGGCATTACATTCTTCTAATTTATTTTGCAATTGCAACTATTTCATGTTGAATGGAAGAAACTTCAGATTCTATGCTTAAAGATATATTCGCATGTTTTATTTAGGGGGAAAAACTAAGAATTTAATAAGGAAAACAAACTTAATCTTAAAAACTCTTTTTTTTTTGACAATTTTTGCCTTTATCAGAAGATGTTTATTTTTAAAAAACAAATCTATGCTCATAATATTCATCTATAAAAGGCTCAGAAGCCCACTCAGAGCAAATATCATGTCTCAGGGGTACCTGTTAGATGCAGGAGCCTGGAGAGCTTTGATGGTTCAGCATCTGTAGTGGCTAATCTCTGTGAATCATGGATAAACTGGCCAGAAGTTACAGTCTCTAGCTGTGATCTTGCCAGCTCTTAAAAGCAATAAAGTTTCAACCAAGCCTTAGCTTGGTAGGAATGCTCTGGACAAAGCCCAGGAAGTGGCAGTGATGCATTAGGTAGCACTTTTCTCTCTAAGACACTCTTCTCTCTAAGATAATGCCATAGGGGCTGTCCAATTATCACAGGAGACTGCTTTGGCTTTAGATGTGCAGGTACCTTCTCCCATTTCAAGAGCGCTCAGATTCCACTGTGGCCAAGACATTCACAATCCATTAAGGTTTTATATTTTCATTTTCGCAAGTTCGAGTATCATAATTATGATGCAAAAACAAAACAAAAGCAAACTCCAAAACCAACTCCCACCCATGCATACCCTCCACTTGGTTTGTATCTGCAATGCAGCTGCTGTAAGAAACTGAGTTTGCATGGTAAGGAACCAGGAAGTTTATCTTGTTCCATTTCAGGTCTTCCTGCACTTGACCCACATTAAGTGGTGTCCCCATGCTCATCTCGTTCCCTTCAAATTACTTCAAGATTGCAAAAATCTTTCCCTCAGTGAATCCAAATTGCACTTCTTGAGCCATGAAGAGATTGAGAAATTGAATTTCCAGGGAGGTGTCCTCACCATTGCTCCCTGGGGTGTGAAAACAGGAGCTATGCTTGTCTTTAGAAAGAGAGTTTTTGCCCTCTCACTAAAGATACTCATCTTATATTTGCAACTTTGCTCTAGAATATGTGGGATTATTAAAATTTCTTATCATTCAGAGATTTTATTTCATACTTTTTGATTATGATGAGACCCTTCTCTCCATCCTAGTTTTGAGTACTCGGTTACTTCTGTCTCCTTAGCAGGCATTGCTTGTAAAAGGTGTGGTAGCAAGCAAACCTTCCTGAAATTGATAAAAGAAAATGAGTTCCTAAAGCTCCAAAACAGATTGTGAAAGTAGCAGAGATAGTACTTGGCTTGATGTTGCATATTTGGGACACAAACATTTGGTTCAGTACCTTTCATGGCATTGATGTGAGAGTTCAAGCCATTTATAGGACATTTATTTAATAATTACTTGTCTTCTTGTTACACAGAATCCTGCATTTGTTTTCATGCTAAAATGTAAATATGATATTCAAATATTAATGTTGTATGTTGGAGAAGGACCAGATCCTGACCCAAAACAGTGTATTTTTGAGGAAATTAATTGAACCCAGATGGACTTATGGCATGTTGGTACAAACAAAATAGTGCTAACAATGATTTTTTCTTATTTTTTGTCCAGGATCTGTGGTCAGTCACCTTTAAAGTCCAAAAATCAAAAACTGAAAGTATCAATAAAATATGAATTTGGTCTCAGTAGTAATATAAACTCCATGACAATACTCTCTTCAGGGGGGGAAAAGATCACTTAAATCCCAACACTTCCTTAAGTCACTGTGTAATTATTCCCTAAAGGAATGTACATGGCAGTTTAGAAGAGTTGGTGCATGTTGAGACAAATCTCCAGAGCAGTGAATGGGAGATCTTCAGCTGTGCCTGTCCTCTTGCTTTGTCCAGTCTTACCAACACACAAAAAGTGTGCAAGTTACCATTTCAATCCCTGTATGTGCTTGAGATAAAGCCCAAAGCCAAGTGATACAAACAAAATGTAAGATTCTATAATGAAAATAAACAAAGTGAAGGAATATTAGGTTTTTTAATCCTCATTATCATGATTATATAAGTAATGCTGTACATATATATGAATTTTCTGCTCCCTGTTGCATGTTCTGCTAATGGTTCTTTCCATCTTAATGGCTTATAATGTTCAGAATTAGTTCACATGTGGTTTTTTTTCAAGTGTCAATGCTTAAAACTTTCCTGTTAGCACTTATCTTTCTACCAGATATCCCTTGGGAATGGAACTCTACAGGAATATATCAGCCTCTTTGCAGAAACCATTGCAAGGCTGAACTAACACAGATGTAATTGCATGTCTATTTTACCTAAATTTTGTCTTTTTCAGAGAAAAGATAGAAATATTTTGTTAAGTTAGCTCCTTCTGAAAAGACATAGTCTCTGATAGCCTTACCAAATAGAAAATATATTGAAGAAAAAAAAAACTGGTTTTGCATATAATTTAATTTAATTTTTGATGTATTTATTTTCAGAAAATTTATTGAACCTAGTATCAAGACAAGCAAACTCTTGGAAACTTTCAACAGCAACTGGAACTTGAGGAGCTCTCTGAATATTTTGGTTTTTAAAAAGCAACTGATTTTTAATATTGAAATAAACATATTTTCTTGCATTCTTTGCAACAGGCAGTTCTGCTAATCTAACCTGCAGAGCTTTCTTTGGATACAGTGGAGATGTCAGTCCTTTAATCTACTGGATGAAAGGGGAGAAGTTTATTGAAGATTTGGATGATAGTCGAGTCTGGGAAAGTGACATTAGGTAAAAGAAAAATAATTTTTTTTCTGTATATTTTTTGATGGTTAATGTTATACTCTTAATCACTGACTAACTAAGGAACATATTGGGTCTTATCTTTGTTTTTGCAACATTCATCCTTTTCCTTTTTGCCTCCACCAGTAGAAAACAGAAATACCCTCCTCAGCCAAATCTGATGTTAGACATTTCCAAAAGCAGATTAGCTACCCCAAAAGAGCTCTAGTGCTGACCAGAATTTACTGAGTGACTTTTTCCAAATGTGGCAGTCTACAAAAACAACCATGCGGACACTTAGTAAGGTGAAATAAAGAAAAATAAATATCTTGGGAAAATCAGCTCAAAAAAGTATTTTCAAACATGAAGTATATTAAATGATGAAGTTTGACTTCCCTTTGGGAATGTTTTGATTTCTTCTTGAAAAAACCCTGAGTTTCCTGGGATGTTATGTGGCTTGTGAGAGCCAAGCATCCTGTTATGTGGGCTGCATATATCTGTTGAAATACTTGTTTTAGAGAGGATGTGGCAATTCATGCCATGTACTTCTGCTGCTCCTAAAAGTGCTGCCTCATTTAGAAATTAAGGACAAAAGTGGATTTCTATTGAGAATTACATGCTTGACATAGAACACAAAATCCTATCCAATATGAAGTATCTGCTTGGATCTGAAGAGATTCCTTTTTCATTTGTGGCTCTGTATGTATGAATATCACTGTTTCTATGTATCATAGAAATTAAAACTCAGAAATTCAGGCAAATCTTAGTGTGCATGTCATGGTTTAACCTCAGCCAGCAAGTAAGTTCCACACAGCCACTCACTCACTCCCCTACTATCCTCCTCATGTGGGGAGAAGTACCAGAATAAAACTTGTGGCTTTTGTCAAAAACAGTTTAATAATTGAGATAAAATAAGATATTATAATAATAGCAAGAATACCCATTATAATAGTAAACATATTATTATTAATATTAATTCTAATGACAAGGAGACAGAGGAATAAAACCCAAGTAAAAGAAATTATGCACAATACAATCACAATTAGCAAAATCAAAAAGACTGCAGAGACTTTCAAGGTCATCATTCCCAGATATAGGCAAGAAGGTGTATTTCACCCTGGTGTACTTTAAGTTTTTTCTATGAAAGTCAAGACCAATACACTAAATGGCACATGGCAATAAGATCAGCTATATTTTGTGTTTAAACCTTTCCCAAGTCCTTTAGCCAGGGACTTGAATATCTGTTGATTGACAAAAAAAGTGACAAGAAACATGTTACAACTTTCTTGTTATGTGGAGGCAAGAGCAGAAAAGCTCATTTCCACTTCATTTGTCAGGCCTCCTGGAATAATTTGTCATTTGTTTTCATGAGTTTCTGAAACCACTGATGGTATTGTTAAGAGGGAAAGAAAGTAATGAGAAGGCAGGTGGAGCCTTACACAGGAAGCCTTTTATTTATAATCTATATTAACTAGAGGCACCTGGTAGGCCAGCTCTTCCTACTGTTTGATAAAACATTAACAAACTTTATAGTACATTCAAGAAATTATCTCTCAGACCATGGCATTAACACATTATTTCTGAGTGTCATGTTGAAGAGCCTCAAAAAAAGGACAAATATTGTGTTTGGCCCAAACTCCTGGTGTGATTCTAAACCCCCAGAATAACTATTTTCCATTTTCTCTCTTCTACCATTCCAAGACTCCATGGATCATCAAAGTGTGCAATGATATATTATCCATGTGCATATCATTTTGCTTTAAAAAGACAATGAACTGCAGCTCTCATTAACATTTACAAAGCCAAACCTTCTCATTAGAAGTGAGGAAGAAAAGGGCATGATATAATTAAATTAAGATTGCATCAAACCATAACCAAATTTGAAGCCAGAGAGTTGTGAGTTGCAAGCAGCATTATTATGTCATGATTATCTAAAGCTTCACTGTGGTACAAGCAGAGCAGCAGTGATGGTTGTGTTTTCCTCAGAGTTCTCAAGGAGCATCTCGGGGAACAGGAGGTTTCCATCTCATTGATCCTTGACTCAGTCGAAGAGGCAGACCTTGGAAATTATTCCTGCTACGTGGAGAATGGGAATGGACGCCGGCATGCCAGCATTCTTCTGCACAAAAGGGGTAAATACTCAGCTTTTCTCCATGAAAGGGTAAAACGTAGAGGTGGTCAGTTTATAGAGATTGTCTCTGATGCAAACACGAATTTCAGCTTCCGAAGAATTAATAGTCAGTGAATATTTTTCCCTGGGTATTTGTATAACTTGAAAAATAGAAGAGAAAGGATGTTGTTAATTATGGCTGTCACTGGAAAAAATACAGTAACGCCTTTTAATTAGATCTCTGTAAAAGATGAATTTAATAATTTATTAACTTTAAAATTAATAAAGGTTCAATAGAGAAAAATAATAGGAAAAAACAGGTGATACAAGTGTACTTATTCTCTGTAAAAAAAAAGATCAAATTTTAGAAAACAAAACAAACCCAGTTCTATCAGAAACGCCACCCAACCCCCCTGCTGGGGGGTTCCTGCATAGCCTGACCTGGACATTTTTCTTCCAACACTTTTGTTTAGCATCAACATTTCTAAAGTGAAGCATCATGACAGAAGCTTCTAAGAACCTTCCTGTTTCTCCTCGCCACTCACATCCCACGATTCCAGCCCGCCTAATGGCCACAGCCCTCTCCCACCGAGATGATGGCAGGGAGATGGAGAGACTCCTGCAAAGCAGAGCTCCCAGACCCACTTTGTGCCATTTACCTAGAGAGTGCTCCACATGCCTGCGATTGACACTCCCCATCCTCATGCAGCTTCCTGTTCACTTAAGAAAGCACAGAATAAGTAGGAGCAGTGTCTGCATTTTGCTGACATTCCTGTGCTTTTTTTAGACTGTTTGTAAAAGTGAGCAAACCAGGATCTTACTGTAGTGCTGAAGTATTTGTGGCATCTCAATTTATATCAAAGCAGTGATATCTTCCCTAAATTTAGTTTTGCAGCATGCAGTCTGTCTAAGCTTAGAAGGAAACCATAAATCAAGATAGTGAGACTAATTTATTTAAACATATTGTTGGATACTTCCAATTACTTGAATAGAAATGTCTTCATTTGAAGCAATTTTTCTGAACTCTTGTCATTGCTTCTTAAAAGATGCAGATGTGAATTACCAGGTGTTCTGCATTTGTCATATTTTCTTGAATTTACTGAGATGAGAAATTCACTTATTAAGTAACTGAACCTCAACAATATACCAGCTAGTAGTCATAGACTCTGGTTCAGAGACATTTGAACCCAAAAAAACACTGAAATCCAACAGCTTATCTTTAATAATCAAATTACTTAATGGAATACTGAAAAGAAAGAATTTTTAAAGCACAAATTACTTTAAAAAAATACTTATTTAACTGACATCTATTAAGTCACATGCGGATGGTAAGTCCTTATTTTCTCTTCCACAAAAGCAGTAGATCCAAGACTGAAAAAAATCTACGTTTTCTCTGTTCTGTGACCACCAGATTTCTAATTTAACTTTGTGCATGCATGAATTTTGCAAGAATCTACTTTCCTTGCTCCCTTTCTTAGAGAACTCAATAAGTCAGACATACCACAGTATGTGGCCTCATGATGACAAGCCTAAGAAGGAGTAATCTCAATATTTAATTGCCCTTATAAATAGTAAAAGGACAAAAATGGCAGAAAAAATCCCAAAAATATTTTTCCTCTTTAAGTAAGGCTGAATCAGAAACAGATCTGGAAGCAAAATCTATTGTGCCCTCAAAAGACAAAAGGTACCAGATACAAGCCTTCTACACGTTTTGCATGTTGACGACTGTTTCAGTGAAATGATAAATTAAGCATGACAGATAAAATTTGAGCTAGTCTCTCAGGTCTCCTAGGAAGAGGAGTTTTGCACTGCTTGCTTAGTCTCCTGTACATCACCATGACAACCTTTCAGTTTAGGTTTCCTTGTTTAGATCCATATTTAGTCTCTGCTAGGAATGAGTTAGCTGTTTATTAATTTCTGATTATTTGGCTGGCTTAGAACAATTGGGACCTAACAATTAGGAAAATTTGCATCCTGAACACCAAGACATTTGCAGATGTGTTAGTTTTGGCTGGTTTTCTAGTTAGTGATCATTTTTTGCAGCAGCATAAGAGTACAGAAATGAGGAATCTGGAATGTTCATTGCATACCTAAAAAAGAAATTATAATCCTTCTTAAACGTGCTGTGTGGAACATTATCACCAGGATCAGAAGAGACAGCAAAGCAGAAAACTCTGCTACTGAACATAGTTCCTGGAAAAAGAGATATTTAGGGCTAAATTCTGCAGTGGGTATTCCAGTACAAAGTTTAAGCCTTTCAAACACCCTTGCAAATGCTGCTTCACCTAGTCAATAGTCTCTGTACTCTTAAAATTCCAGGGGGAGATTTTAGACATACCTACACTTGCATAGGCCCCGAAAGCATAGAAGTCAACAATCTAAACCACCAGAAAAAGCCTGGGTGCATCATCCTGAATATTCTCACTAGTCAGCCCAACAGGGACACTCTCACCTCATGGAAACCCCGAGCAGGGTCCATCAGAGGATGGTCCCAGCCCAAAGCAGAGCCTGGCACATTCAGACAGGGAGAAGGAGACTTCTGCTCTTCCCCTGGTGTGGCACTGGGATGGAAAGACAGAGCCTCTCCTTTCCTGACATCAACCAGGCTCAGGAGGGGAGCAGAACACAGTGCCCCTGGATCCAACACCACTGGTGCAGGAAAAGTGAACCCAATTTCAGCATCCAGCACTGGGAAAAGCTGGGGCTCCTGGAACCTCCCTCGAGTGCAAACACCAGTTCTTTTTATCTCAGGGAGCCCAACTTTTATTTTCTCCTGAACTTTTTTTACTTTTTCACACCAGTGGATAAAACCTATGATCTATGTTTTTCTGCTGCCAGCTAACCATTTTTAGAGTCCTAAATTTCCTCAGATGTTGTGCATAGGGGAGCATTTAACTCGAAGCTAAAGGCAGTAGAGTATTTTAAGCATGACAATGTCAATGCTGTTTCCTTGTCTCACTCATTCCAACAAAATTTGTAAAAAGAATAGGAAAAAGAGAGCAATCAGAACCCAAAAGATTTAACTTTTCATCCCTTTTGTCAACTTTCTGACCAAATCCCTGCCACCTTTACAATAATCAAGTTATTTTCTCTTTTCTGTGGGAAAAAAAATCTACTTGTTATAATCTAAGGTTGATTTTGTTCCTTACTGCTGATAAGTGCCATTAATTATCCAGAGCAGATACAGGTTAATCTTCAGACAGGTAGAGGAACATTCCATAAATTAATTCTGAGAGTGGTACTAACTGACAGCAGCTAAGCAGAAATTTATTAATGTCAGACCATAGATTGCAGATGATATAATAGCTGGATCACACACTATAATTCTATTTTTTCATAAGTATTTTAATTAAAGAAGACAAGCTTATAGTCTATCATTGCAGTAGATAAAAATGCAATGCATAAGGAAAAAGAATGCTCTTCTGCAATTTTATATATTGACAAGTATGACCTTCATGTGGCATCAAAGTCTTCATAATCTTATTTTATCATAGACTGTGTTGAAAATACTGGTTATTATCTAATTATGTGATTATTTTTTGAAAGTCTTTGTATGTTTGCAAGTAGAACTCTACAGCAAAAATAATCTCAAATTCTATCTTGGCATTATTCTTCAAATGGTATGGATATTATTTTAAAAACTTAATAATATACTGATATTTTTCCTGGGACAGACACCAGAACTGAGGTAACATGCTTTCTTGCATTCTTTTAAAGTATTTACTTCCCCTTCTTCCCATGGTCATCTACACAGTCTTATCATCTAATTTCCTACCCTTAGCCGCTTTTATGGTTTCTGTTTATTTTCCTCTGTCATAGGTGTTCTCAGTGGGCATATATGAATCTTGCTGAATGTAAGTTAATGAGGGGTAGTTAAAATAAGTTTGGGGTTTCCTTTCTGTCCAGAAAAAAAAGTTTTTCATTGAAATAAATTGTCTCGAGAAACAATGTGTTTCTTAACAGTGTCTTATGAAAATATATGTCTGAAAAATATGCATGATAGTATTTCCTAGATGGAATGCATCTTAAGGAAAACTATTTTATTTTAAACTCATAATTTCTTAGGGCATAAACATCATAATAATATCTCCTGTACAATGTAATTGCAAGTTCTGAATAGAAAGTAATTCCAAATTATCTTCGTATAGTTATTAATGATAATAGAATTGCTGACAAGCACCTTAAATAGCAGTGCCATTCACATAATAGTGTAAATATGGCTTATTACTTACAGACTTGAGTGTGTTATATGCATTTTCAGTCAGTTGGACACAATTTCACACAGTGGTAGTGATATGTGACAATTAAGAATTAAAAGAGAAAAGAAACTAGTTTGAGAAAAGAAACCCCAGGTGTTATATCTCCTTTTACCAAAAAGCTTCACAATGCTACTGAAATTTCTGAAAGGAAGCTCATCATATGAAATATGACAGCAATGAGTTATATTTCAGCTTCTGCTAGTGGGCCTGAGTGCTTGTTCAATCCAGTGAATCTCTCACTCGCAGTGAAAGTAAAACTTTTGAAGGACTCCAACCCACTTGGTCAGTTCTGACCTTACACGAGTCTATCTTCCACTGTATAAAGCATTCAGTTTTCATTCTGCACTGCAGGAAAAGCTCTTCCAAGACCCTCACCAGGTTTTAGAATTGGAATTGAAATTGGATTGGATTTGATGGAAATTGATTTTTCATTCACCTATGGCCATGGAAGAAGTCTTCAAGTTGTCTCTGTGCTCATCAATGCAAAGGTTCATTCTCCCAAGGGGTTCATGGAGCATGGCCAAAGGTCAAACAGAAGCTCCCTTCTTGTCCCAAACCTAGCTAAGAGTGACTGACCTTTTGCACTCAACCTCATCTAAAATGAGTTGAGGAATAGAATACTAAAGACCTTTACCTGAAGGAAACTCTTCATAAGACCACTCTTTTAATCAGTCAGGTTTTTCTCATCCTTTAGAAAATTGGACTAAGATAACCCCAGTATAAAGGTTTGTAAGATTACTCAGCATCTGCCTAAATCTAACTTTCCTCTGATAAATCTTAGTGCTGACAATGTGTCAAACAAGTTGGTTTGTTTATCTGATTACTTGTTTCTACCACTTTTATCACAGTTCTTCCTTTTATGTATGTCTAAGTACAAGCCTAACCTTGATTGTCAAGGATGAAAATATTTTAAAATAAAATGCCACAAATTGTTCCCATAATCCATGAATAGTTAAATTATTCATTAATGCTATCCTCAGAAAAAAAAAATACAATTAGTATGTTTTATGATCTTACATCCTTGGAACTCAATTTTTTCCTTACATTTTTAGCACCCCTTGTGCCTCTTAGGTGTCTCTTACATTCATTTCTTTCAGAAGATCTAAACAAAGTAATAGTGTGGATTTGTCTGATTTCTGTAATGCAATTAACAAATAGAAGCCCTCCTAAAGAGGAATATTTCAGATCATGCACAATTCATTAATTTGGGGAAGATAACCAAACGGTTGTGGTTGTTCCACACCATGACACTTTTTTCCTTCAATCTGTATCATAAACTGCCTTTAAAATGTGTTGATAAATGTGGTAAGATTCAGTAACATTGCAGCATCTATATTTTCCCAACCTTATCCTCTTTTGAACTGTTGGTGATAGTCAGTGTAATTACTCTCCTACTAGGAACAGGTATCCTGCAATTCTCAGCAGAAATAAAAATGCCATTGGTAAGAATATACTTCTATTATAATAATTTACTTTCTCTCTTTTAATAACACTGGAAATCCAACAGCACTAAGGCTCAAATATGTTTCCTGCCATACTAATGAATAGATTAGCAAGATCCCTGTTTTGCATTTGCACACATATATGCTTATGTATATATAATCACAAACTTGACTAGTTCTTTTTCATAAGGGAATCAGGAGTATATATTATTTATTAGTATAAAAATAAAGACAGACAAGCAGGTCCCAGTAGTTCTAATAAATAAAATGAAACTACTGCACTGAAAACCATATTGAAAACCATAACTTAATGGAGCCAGCATCAGCCATCTCTGCAGACATCCACAGGGAAGAGTGGCCCATGCTGGCAGAAAGAATATACTTTGTGATAAGAAATGATTTTGTAATCAAGCTAATGAGTAGCCCAAATCTACTGCCACTGCTATCAGAAGTACTATTTTCCAGCACAGTATCATTCAGTAATTATTCACAACAGTATCCATATACGATATCCATATAGGATATTCACACATAACGATCTAGGTACCTTTAGCACAACCAGATTTTATCTGGCAATTTGAAAGAAGCAAACAAAAGTCCTAAAAAGTAGAGAATAGATTTTATACATAAAGTATTGGATATGTGTATGCTGCATAAAGTGTAAAATGTTCCATATACTTTGGGAAGACAATTTATTTTACAGCCATGCCATAACAAATACTAAGCAGGGAAAAAAAAGAAGAAACAAAATTTTAAAAAGAGGAAAAAAATGCATACTTCTTCATTTTAAAACTGTGAGTATGGGTTTCTCTGTTGTTAACTTAAACTCTGTCTACTCTTTATGGCTGATCTCTGAAATGAGACTCAGAGAAATGCTCCTGTGTTAGCCAGCATTGTTCTTCCTTTAGAAGAAATACATCTGTTCATAACCAAACCTGCAGGTATAGCACGGCAGTCTCTGCTCCCCTTCCAAACTGTGCTCATTGTCTTTATGGTTCCTTTAATAATTGAAGTCTATGAAGGTATACCTAAACAAACTGAGAACTGCCTCTAACCAAACCCTATCTCTTTGGGAGCTAAATGATCCAAGACAAGCAGAGAATGGAAATCAGTTTAGGCCACAAAGTTGCAAAGATTTATTTCTGTGCTAACCTGAAGCTCTGTGAATAGTCCTGTTGACTTCAGAGGGATTACTTACAGTCCATGAAGTTGAGCAATCTGTGTAAGTGATTGCAAAATTGAAACCTTAGATAGACAGTAATTGGATTTTGAAAAAGGCTCAGAAATTGAATACACAGCTATAAATCACATGTGCTCAAAGAGTTATATATCACCAAAAAAAAGAATGTTTAAAATATTTTTTTCTTAGTAGATCAGTTGTATGAGGGCTAATTAATGAATAAAATTAATTTAAATATTTTACAGATCATTAAATGTAAAGCATGAAGCATGTCATAAGTCAAAAAAATATGAATCTTTGACAGAACACTTTTATTTACTTTCTTCTTACAACTTTAGCTATGATAAGTGAATTGCCTGTATGACACAGTGAGAGGAAGTATATCAAATATTAGAGACAGATGAAGATGAAAGATATAACCTACAAATGTGTCCAATAATTAGTAAAGAAAAGGTACATAAAATGAGTGCATTTATTACAAGCCATAAATGCTAGATATTTGGAGGGGACACATGCTTTGTTTTAATTAGCTGTCTCTTTCACTGGGTTGCTTGACCGAAGCCTCCTGATAAGGAAAAGAATTGCAGCCACTGGTCAAAATGCTTGTAACAAATCTTGTTTTAAATTGAAGCTATTTATTCAGAAACCAATCTACTACTGCTGCAGCAATCAATGTGTTTTCCTTGGAGTAGAACTACTCTTGTGCTACTGGAAGACTATTGTTAATTGCCTGTAACTAAATGATTGCTGTGCTTCTGGATGTAACTCTCTGGCACTCGCTCGTTTGTTGTGTTTAACAGAATGCCTGTCCCCCTAAGGGTTAGCCGAGTAATTTTCCTCCACTATTTTCTACATTCAGTCTCAGCTCCTTAAGGAGGGCCAGGTCTGTAATTTGAGCAACCCAATACAGGGCTTAAATAGATTTTAAAAGGTTTGCACTTCTCATGTCTTGCTTCTGATGTGGAATTATGATGAAGTTGGATGTTTTTAGTATGTAGCCACTACAGGAAACTTGAATTTCAGCAGGAAAAACAGATCACACTTCAAAAGGAATGTAATGCCTGCTGAAGCAACTGTGCTCAAATCACACTGTAAAAGGCAGAATAAAGCAGCAGAAAAAAATGTTATTGTGTAGGTAACCATGGGCTGCAACCTTGCTGCTACTCTTTAACTTGTCTTTGACAGTCACTACATCATTGTTGAAACTGTTGTCGCACACATCACCAACACTCTTGGCACTCACAGAGCATTTTTCATGAGTAAGTTCTGCAAGGGAGGAGCCAGAGAACGTTCCTCAATTCATGTTGGGAAAACTGAGGCACTGAAATGTGAAATGGCTTCAGTCACCTTAGAGGCCAACAGCAGAGGAGGACTGAGCCTTCTGCTTCTTGCACCTTTAGTTCAGGTCAACACAGAGTAACAGTGTTCCTAAAATCCCTGCGGTGTCTCAGAGCCAGCCAGTGGCCTTTAAGGGCAAGTTAGCATCCTGCAGAAACACAAACTCAAGGCCTGAGAACACTCAGCCTGGTGTGACACTGTGCCCAGGCCAGCCCCCTCCCCTCCAGGTGCTGCACAGGTGTGGCTGTCCCCCGTCCAGCACGCTGGGGAGAGCTCAGGCATCCCAGGGGCTGGCTGTAGGGATGGAGCAATCTGCTGGGCTAACCACTGCCTCTGAACCCTGACAAACTGCACCCAAAACACAGAGTGAACATGTGCTGATAGATGCTGGCCAGCACAGAGGAAAGTACAAGCTGGCTCTGTTAGATCAATAGACCATGAAACTCCTTTTGCAAACAAATCTGTTTAAGAAAGGACCACTTTATCTGTGTACAATCATGATGGCTCAGCAGCAACACATGAAAAGGTAATTGCTGATATGTTTCAGGCTGACTACAGAATTTTGTTGTTTGTTTTGATGGCCTAATTAAAGACAGTTTCATGTGCTTTCAGATAGATTTTACTGAGGCAAACATAAAGGCATAATCTTACTTTATGGGGAAACATATAACTAAGGGGGACTCTGATGGCAAAAGTGATGCAGTGTATTCGTCTGGTTTCATGCACAATGTCAGAAAACAGATGAATACCTGCAGTTATTTCTTTCCATTTAATATAAAAATCACTTGTTTAGAAAAAACTCCTGTTTTCCAGTTATAAAGTTTTTCCTTGCCTTCAGTGAGTCATAACAGCAACCACATAAATAGAGTACTTTGTACCTAGCAACCCAAAATATTATAGCCTTTCTTCTAGTTACCATTGAACAGCTGCATCACCTGTATTGCAAAATGATAAACAGGGTGTAGTAAGCCAGTGCAGAGTAATTTCCATTTTCATTTATATTCTAAAATACTGCACTGCTTGTCTATGCAAACCATATATTGTCAAATGTTTTTAATAAAATTTCCCTCTCTGGACCAGAAAAGTGTTGGGATTTTGAAATAACCATGTCAGTCTTAAAAATATCTAACACAAAGGAGTTTCCAGCACAGTTTTGGAAAGAATGACATGGAATATAAATGCCTTTTTATTTTATTTTATTACACTCTTAGTGTTTTCTAGAGAGCAATGAAATCTTCTAACAGTTGCCTCACAATAATAAAAAAAAGTGTGTGATTCTCAGTAGATGCTGTCAAATAAATGCTATTGTCATTTTTTTCTCTAAACTTTTATTTCTCTAATTGAATTGTACTGTGCTGGATTATCAAACCTGCAAAACAACACACATACACAAAAAAGGTTACTCCAGGTCCACACTACTTCACTCAGACAGAAACTGCCCACCAGGAGAGGACACTAAAAATAACTCTTGTTTCAGCACAGATTTTTTTATGCAGTAGACTCTGTATTGTAGGTTTCTAAGATCTGGTGTTTTTTCATTCCTCAAAACTGAGTAATTTGGAAAAGTATGGAAGGTATTCGGACTTGCCACCCAGTGATTTCAAATTACAAAATTGTTAGCAACTATTCTCCTACCGTCCTTTTTTGACACTACCAGTTTTCAGTCAATGACCAAATGAAAAGTTCTTAATCTTGTCCAGTTTGTACCACATCCTGTTTATGTAAGAAATAGGGAAGAGCTGGTTTTGCATTATAGTCCTCAAAAAGGAAACATTCGCCTTTGTTTTCACTCTGAGTCAAATGGCAACATTTATCTAGGAAAGCAAACTGTGATCTATCTACAGAAAGAAAAAGGAATAGAGTTATAAAATATATTATATATATGCACATACGCGTAGACAAACACACACACACACGCACACACATCCCCAGCAAAATTTATTTTTTAAATGAGCAATTCAATTGGTGTATCAGAGGGAAAAAACAGCTTATTGAAGAATAAAAACACCATCAATCAGATATTAATTCAAGGGCTTTATAATGAAATAAATACATACATAACCCATCATTCATTTTTTATTTTAATGTTTAACAGAAGTGCAAGATCTGCTGCTAATCTTTCTGTGGTTTGAATGTGGTTGTTACTGCTTTTTGTAATTCTTTGCAGAGCTGATGTACACAGTTGAGCTTGCTGGTGGGCTTGGTGCTATTCTGCTGCTGCTTGTTTGTTTAGTGACTATCTACAAGTGTTACAAGATAGAGATTATGCTCTTCTACAGAAATCATTTTGGAGCTGAAGAACTAGATGGAGGTAAGGCAGCTTCTTAGCACATTTCCTACTTTCTAAGAATATCTGTCTTTTATTTCTCTCTACCAAGGCCCAAATTTCATTTCAGTTCAAGATGTGTTAACAACTGCAATTTTAGGTGCTGACTTGAATATACATTCCTCATACAGCACAGAAGCACAGTCACTGCTGAGCTGATGGATGTGCTGCTCTCTGGAGCTCCAGAAGACATCCGTGTCTTTTAGATTTTTATTCCCAACACTGAATGTAAATTGCCAACATCTATGCATTAAAGACTTTCACTTCCTGTCAGTACTGAAAGCCATTTTTACTTCTCTGTGAGCAAAGGGGTCTTCTCCTTAATCGTGTTCAACAAATAGGTAGATGTTGGAGTGAATCTCAATTTACTGCTTGTTCAAACTGATCAGTTTCAATGAACTGTACTGAGTGTTTGGGAATTTACTTGAGTTCATTTACTTAATCACTGGGCAGGCTGCAAACGGTCATTAAAGTTGTTCTGTGATTTAGAGACATCCAGCCCAAACAAAAGTAATCCACAATATATGCACCAGCTCTGTCAAACATATGTCAAATGCTCTGTCAAGCATTTTCATCTTTATCTTTTTAAGGACTGAAGAGAAAGGTTGTCTTTGCCTCTAGCCTTACTAATCAAAATTGTTGTTGAACAGCAAACTGGGTTGAGCTACAGGCTCTGATTAATTAGATTTTGTTTCTCGGGTCAGAGTTCCTGATGTTTTGAGCTACCACTATATCTTTGGTGACAGGACCTTTTTTTCCTACAGAAATACTAATAAAAGTTTTTTTACAGGTCAAGGTAATAGCCTGTAGGCAGAAGCCACTGTGATATATTAAAATAAATATGTACTGATAAACAAGTGATGGCTCATTCTGTCACTGATAAGGAAAAGAGCAGTTGCAGAATTACAGGTCCTTATATAAGACTTCCATAATAAAATCACTAGGGAATGACCCATTTCTGCCTCTCATCTAAAAATGCACAAGGATTCAAAATAGAAAATGCTCAGAACAACAACCCAAGAACATCAGAACATTTTGTAACCTTCTATGGGATTTACAAACAGATGCATTAATGTAGCAGCTCAGTGAGGAAAAAAGTCAGGTTATTCTATTTATTTTACTGAGGAGGAAACTGAGGCCCAGAGGGACTGTGAGTCATGGAGAATTTTGACAGACACCTTCTTTATTTTTTCAGAAGCTGAGATCCTCTCCTATCCACAAAGCAGCTGGCAGTTTAAATGGGCATGCTTGCTTCCATAAATTATGTGAATTTAATAACAGTCATATTAGAATATGCAGAAATGGACGCTTAATAATTGTTTAGATAGATATAATTTAATTTTTTCTCTCATTATCGGTAATTCTTGCTTTTATAGTTCTCATTTTTCATTTTATCAAATATTTCAAATTCATTTGTGGACTACTCTGCCAGGTGTTACACTCCTGATTCTCTTTTTGTCCCATGCCAAATATTGGTCACTTGGGAGCATCAATACTTGAAACATGGATTTTAAACATCAAAAAATTTATCTCTAAAGGATACTGTTCTATGATTCAAAAGGAGGAAAACCTATATCCATAAAGTTTATCCTGAGCAAAGGTCGTTGTTAAAGAAGGTCAAGCATGGATTCTCCTTAGAAGATCATTGCAAACGCTGATAGCTTGGGTGCTTAACCACAGCAATACAAAAAGAAAAATACAACTTACAAACTCCTAATGAAAACACATAGCTCCTACTGTGTTCAATATGCTGGCAACATGGATAAAACCCATTGTGCTAATGAAGTGACTGCAGCTGCACGTTTCACTCTGTCTCTTTCACTTGTACAAGTGCAAAAGAAGATGGAAAGTTCCACAGAAGCCCAAGACATGGCTTGTGTAGAAATAAATTGCAGAGGTACACTGAGATCCCTTCCTTTGGCTCAGTTTGTTATTGACAGACACAAAATGCTGAACTCTAAAATCCTATTCTAACCACATCTCCTGCAGTGCAGCAGCAGAGCGCCCACGTACTATTCATAATTTACACCATGTTCTGTCATACTTCAGGACAGCATGGAGATAAGCAAACATCAAAATATCACAGCCTTTTTTTTTATGTGCACTGTATTGTACCCAGAGAGGATTTGAAACACTTTAGAGGTGAGGTCCAATTAAAGTTTTCAGCTGAAAATCTCTTTTAAAATTCAATGCTTCATTTCTTCCCTGATCAGAGAACAAATCCTTCAGGATGTCAAATCTCATCACAATTCCTTTTTCCTTTCAAGCTTTAGACACATCAGTTTTTCTTAGGTTAACATATGCATTTTTGTGGGAGGCACAGGTAAATTGTGAGAAGTATTTGAAAACACAGTATTTAACCCTTACAGCTAATGTAACTCAATTTATAACTTTCTGTAGGGATACTGCAAATTAAACAAGTGATCACAGCTGTTGATTCCTCATTTCTATTACTTACAGTGTTGAATTTCACAATATTTTTTCTCAGCCTAAGGACAAGACTCTCCTGTTTTTTCTGTCTCCTTCAGACACTGCATCTCAGGTGTGGGAATAGGAATTAAAGCCCCTTTTATGTTTTCATGGCCGATCCCCTGCCTTTCCTACTAATTTGGAATATAGTCATATTGCTGTTTCCCCTCCCACTCCATGCCTGTGTTCCAGCTGGGTGGGAGTTGTCTCCACACCAGGGGGTGACGTGATGGACACCACAGTGTGTCCCTCAGAGCAGAGGAGCACAGCGTGCCCCTGTCCTGTCACTGTGAATGTCTGACTGCTCCCCCGGCCACTGCAGCACAGGGCCAAGAGAAACACTCCGACCCTTGGCAAAGCAGAAGCTTTTTTACCTCCAGGTGTTTGGCATGACCTTGCATCTCTGAGCCATAAACTGCCAGTTTGGTGGCCAGAAGCTCCCAAATCTGTTTAAGAGGAAAAATCCAATCCAAGATCTCTCTGCATACACAATAAAGATGATAGCTTGAAGTGCTTTGCAAACAAAGAAATGTCCTGTACTGTTCTGAAAACAACAATATTTTCAGAAACAGATACTTCACTAGGAACTTCTGAGGGCTAATCTTTCTCAAATGTCAGGTAACCTTTTTAGTTTTGCAGCTTTAAACTTCAAAGCTTATTTTAAAAAGCCTTGTCCATAAAGCACACTTTAGGGACTAAAATGATATTAGTGAAAGCCACTTTTAGAATTGATGATTTCTTCTATTTTGTTGTACTTTGAGCTCCAACAAAAGAGATTTTAAACCATGTTCATTCTCTGTGTAGCTTTTTAGCAGTTGCTTTTCATGTATTTTTACTTTCTAAGGACCTTCTCTTGCTGCTGTTCCCAGATTTTTAGTGAGTTTATGAAAAGAAGTATTGTACTTTAACTGACAGAGTGAAAATGTAAATAATCATTTACAAGCACCTGCTACCAACACATGCCCCGTCTTCTTTCTAGCTTGTACTCTGTGACCTTAAAAGCTATTTGCAGCAAAAGAGATATTACTACTGTATAGAAATCTGCTCTTTATCTAGGCCAACTTCCAGGCACCCTAAAATCAGTGGAATTTTTCCCATTATTTTACCTGGTACAACTTTCTCCATTGTACTGTTCCTGCACATCAAATTGTGCAAGGATCAGACCCCAGGCACGACAACCACTTCAGCCACAGTGAGGCTGAGAGGAGAGTCACTTCTCTCAGAAGTGCCTGTTAAGATCTTGCCTCAGAATGGATAGGAGGCTCAAAGTAACCAAATCCACCATTTTTGACTCTTTTTCTGCCATTTCAAGTTCTGAGAGGTTCCAGTGCATATATGGATGATTGTATGCCAGTTTTAATTTACATTATGGATAAATCCAGAAGTTTATGGATGTCAGGCTAAATACCATTGGACATGGTCAGATAGGTAAAAGTACTCAAAAACTTCTACATGTGTTTATGTTTTAGATTTTAGTTTCAGAGGCAAGATCATATGGTGCAGCTGATAGTAGAATCAATTTGCAGGTGTCTGCAACTACCATTACCTTGGTAGATTTTTAACCTTTTAAATGGTGGAAGTTTTTATCAAGGAATTAATAAGCAAAGGTGAATATGATCTTAAAAAAAAAAAAAGGAGAAAAGAAGAAATTTTGCACTGGGAGGCTGGCAAAAACAAGTAGTAATTGAGAGCAACATCTGAGATCAAATATGTTGTAAATAGTTTTTTAATGAAATTTACATAAATATCCTTTCTCACATCTATGCTGACAAGGCTCAAAAGAAAATGAAGACTGTAGACCACTGATAGCTAGAAAGGGAGAGCTTTGTTTAAGAGCTGAAATGATGGCCTTCACAATGACCCTTGGAGCCTTTATGTTCCGTCAGCTGTTTCTAAAATATTGGGCAGGAGGTCATCGTGGTGTCCTCAATCCTCCCAGCTTTCTTTGCCATGGAAACCTTGGTGGACTGAAGGAACCACGGCCTCTGTGCAGCTCCATCACAACCAGGCTCAGGCCTGGGGAGTTTCAGTTCTGAAAGAGGGAAGTGGCAACTTTTTGTTTGTTTTTTTGTTTTACACTATTGCTGAAATAAAGCAAAGTGCTCTTAATAAGATTAAAATGTGTCGCTGCTGAGGTCTCTGAGTTCTGGAATCCTTGTTTGGATTTGGTACATGACATCTGTACTATTTCTTGGCTGGACTGTTTGCCCTTTCATGAAAGATGAATTTCTACTTCATGCTGAGGGAAAGCAAATCAATGCTCAGATTAGGAGACTGATGAAACTGGTTCTTCCTAGAAGTTCCTGTTGCACCTGGGAGTCCTTATGTAATTATGATTTTGTCCTTGCTATTATTTAACTGTGAAAGATTAGCAGGGTTCATGGATGAACCTATGGGAATGCCCAGATAATACCTCATTAACTGTCCAGGACAAGAGCAGGTAAGAAATATTTCTTAGTGGTTTCCTGGGTTTTGTCCCAGTGAAACTCTTAAACAGCAAAGAATGGCAATGTTTTTAGATTCTTCGGCTTTCTGTGTGACTAAGTTGTAACTTTCAAATATAACTTTTACCATTGGTTTAAGCACCACGAAAGCACTTGTGTTAATGATTATGCTATGCAGGTATAGCTAGACTGAAATTACTGCTGAAGTTAGTGACTTTGCAATTACTGAATCTTCCCTGGGGACGCACAAAATAAGTTTGCAATAGCAGTCTCACCACTCGTTTATATATTCTTATTGGCTATTGGCAAATTGTGACGATAAGAAATCCTGCTCTATGAATGTCAATTTCAGATTCTATTAAAATCACCTTAGAAAAATGCAGCTCTCTTCTTTCTAAACATTACTGGTTACAAAAAGGGATTTTTCTCTTATTTAATTACAATTTTATTACAGGAAAACTGTTTCTTTTAACTCTTCTTGTTTATGCTATTTATTTACATCTGAAATGCAATTCAAATGATAAAAACTCAATTTATATCTCCAATGAATATGGGATTTTCTAGATTCTGTGCATAAAATGTGCTAATTCAACGGAAAATTCCCGCTTTTTTCTCTCTTTGTATTCATAGCATCTAAAATGCATGTGTAATTTATGTTATATATATATCTTAAAAAATAAAATATTGCCATCATCCTTAGATTCCTTACTAAGAGGTTGTCATAGGTTAAATAGTTCAGATGAAAAAGAAAAAAAAAGACAAAAAGAGACTACCATACAATTCAACATCACTCACTTGCACAAAAATATGAACTATCACAAAGAATGCTACATTTTGCCTTGGAAAAAATTGTGTGGATAGTTCTTAATTTTTATTAACATTAAAAGGGCTTGACATTTAAAAATAATAGAAAATGTTACATCAGCAACAGTAAATAGTGTGAGGAAAAGTATAAGTATTTTGAAAGACCTAGGATTTGAGCATTTTATTCGACACAGCATTAAATGACATTTTTTCATTATGTTAAGGATAACCACTAACCCAATGTATATATTAAATGCGGCCCCCAAAATAGCAAAGCAAATACAGATTAAGAAATGCCATAATTTTGAAGTAACTACAGTCTCTGAGAAACTTTGAAAGGTTCTTTGTAAGCTTTCCTGAACATAGCATGTTTTTTTTAAGACAAAACTTTCCAGTATCAGTTTGACTCCAGGTCCCTGCAGCAAACCAATCTCCTGTTTCCAAAGCTCCCCTTGAAATCCTGAAACTCTGAGTTAAATCAGTGCATTGCTCCCAACTCCTGGATGAATATCCGAGTATTGAGGAGGAGAGCACGTGCTCTGCTGAAGGAGAGGAATCAGCTCCCCAGTTGCCTGTTGCCCTGGAAGTGGAAGATCTGCCCAGCCTCGCTGGCTACCCCGAGCTGTGGAGCACCCTGTGCATGGGCAGCTGCCTCCAGTGCTCTGAGTGTTTCTCTGGCACTGCAAACTACTCTGAGGATTTCAGGATGCACAGACACGTGAGCTGACTCCACCATCTAGGAGGGAGTCAGCTCATTAGGGCTGCATTGAAATAAGGTTCACTATGAAATATAACATTGTGGGATTTCTCCTTGCTTCGATCTCTTAATCTGTTCTGTGCTAAGATGCATCATGCCAGCTAAAATTCAGAATTTGTCACTGACTTGAATATGGCTGATAAGAAAAAATAATTACCCTAGAAAGTTTTTCTTTTTTTTATATTTTTCATGAATATATATATGATTTTTTTCTGTCCCCCATTAGCAGAAATATCCTCAATGTTTAAGCCTAATAAACCCTCAAAGGCCCAAACTGCTGACTTCTTGCAGTGCAACATGAAAATCATTAGAAAACACATATATCTATAATGCAAATTTGATGTTAAATGTGTTTGGTGGTCCCTGTAGAAGAGGAAATTTTATCTTTCTTTCTGTAGGCACCATCTTATCATTTCATGTGTAGCTGTTAAGAAAGCATGCATACAGATGAGTTCTTAGATGTCTGATAGCAATTTACTTACCCAAAGATCCCATTTGCATGTGAAGAAGTAGATGCATATAGAGTCTGGGTTTCATTTTATGCTTACATTGAGCCTTTAAGTGACTGCTGCTGAGCACAAGCTTGGAATAACAAGAAGCATTTACAGCTTCATCTCCTAAAAATTTACATCACTTCTGTTGGATTAGCACGGTAGAAAGTTACAGGGAGTAGTCTGCATTTAGATGAGTACCAAAAGGAATGGGCAGTGTTAAAGAGTGCATGTTCCAATCATGCAAGAGGTGCTTTGCTTAGAATCCTGGGCCACTAAGTGAAGTCATCTTCCCATGCTAATGAAGATGAGATTTGACCCTCAGTGTTTACCCCTAAAGTCTGTCTAAACCTGTGGCTGAGTCTGGCTCCATGACCATTGCTCACTTACAAACTCATCACTTTCAACTCCATAGAATGATGGGATGGTTTTTAACTCACAGTCAGTTTTGTCTGGAGTCTTGCAGTACCAGTGGTTTGGGGCTGACTGAAAAGCTTTTGTGGATAGAATGCATCACACCTTGAGCACAAACTGCACTTGACCTCCTTGTGATGAACTAATCCAGAGCTTCCCCATGCCCAAACACATCTCTGCAGATACACCCTAGACCTCAACCATTCTTTGCCCTACAAATACTAATAAAACTAGGAGGGAAAGATATCTTCCCTGCAATACAGGATGATGCAGCTGTAGTTAGTAGAGATGGAGTTTCCATGTTATGAAAAATGGATACTTTGGATAAATGCATAAGTGTGATATTTGCATATGCAATATAACAATGTCATAGCACAAATAATATTCCTTCCAAGTAAGAACGTGCAAACCATCTTAACAGACAATACTCAGCCTTTAAAACAGTTTGAATTCTGCATTATTTCTTATTATTTATACCTTTGAGAAATTATGTATTCTCATCTTTATTCAAAGAATTTGAACAGAGCATCACTGGTCTCAAGCATGTACCATGGTCATGACCATTAATGCAGTGACAATAGAATATGTGATTGCAGCACCAGCATTTTGTCAGTTGTAATAATTTCCTCACGTATTTGTTGATCTCACTGTGTGCTAACTCTTTTGTTGGGTTAACACTGTCCTACTGTAGAAACAAAACCCTGCTCTATATGTCCCTTTATATGATACTTGATGTAATCAATCTTATTTTAAGGCATTGTCAAAGGCAGGAGGTGCTTGTCTGTTATTAAAGGACATGATTTCATAAATACTCCATGATTAACAAAAAATCATGGGAAATGTGAACCATAAAAGGCAGGACTTTTCTTTTTCTTAGTTTCCTTTTTTGGCTGTTGTTTTGGTTGTTGTTTTTTATTTGTTTAGGGTTCTTTATCTGTGGCTATCACAAGCCAGTAGATAATATCCCACAAAAGACATGCAGGGCACAGAATGAGCTCATGGCCATTTCATTAGAAAGTTTAAAAGTAGTAACAATACAACCAAATTTGTTCTGTCATCTGCAAATGTTAATGAGCATAATGCACATGGTTTCACAGAGATGACTGCACAAGATTAGTGCTGCTCCATTTGTTTCATTTACACTTTTTGCATCCACCCCACAGGCTTTTCAAAATAATGCCACCAGACTACAAAAAGGTGTAAAATGAAGAAAGGAGCAGCTTAATTAATAAATGAAGTCAGTACCGACTGAATATAACATTACTTATGACACAAAGTATTTAGAGTATTCAATCAGATCTCTTTTACAAGTAATTGATATTCTGAGTAGTCTGTTCATAATGTTGTCAAGAGAGTTAGAAGGATGTTAACATTTCATTACTCTTGTCATTGATTTTTCTCTGCTTTCTTCACAACAAAAGTCAAAACGTGACCTCTTATTCCACTGAATTAGTTCCAGAGCACTTGGCTTTATTGACCTCCTAATGAAAATTAATGGTGGCTCTTTTGATTCAATCTTTCAAGTAGGCACACCAAGCACATTTAAAACACAGGCATGGTTATTTCTCATATTGAAGTGAAGTAACACACTGTTAAGTAATGAAATGTACATTAACACGACATTAAATTTGCAAACTTAAGTGCACAGAATTCAAGTAACTTAAACTGCATTATCAGGAACTGATGCTGGAAAGTTTTAAGCTTGGCAATGATTTCATATCTGGAAAACTGAAGAGTTTTACAAGGAATGCTATATGTACACTCAGAGCATTTCAGCTCCAGGTCCTAAAGTTATAGTAAAACTCTGGAAAGACTGAAATGTATTTACCGTGCAGCAGAGACATTTGCACGTTATTAGGTATTTTACATGCTTTTCTTTCTCCTTTTATGCTAGAGAAGAATGCAAATTCTTCTCAGTGACTTTTGTGGTCATGAGCTGTCACCCTACAGCTGAGTGGATTTCCTTCATCCAGATTCCTACATAAACTGGCTTCTGTCTATGAATATGGACTCTCCTTGCTTGCATCTGTGTAACTAAGGATATCTCTACCAGGTGAAACAGGAAAGCTGAATGGATGCATATCTGGAGACTGGATGAAAGTTTGCCATCTTATTTAAACTATTTCCTATTCTTGTAAAATTCTCCCAGAAATAATGCCTGGGGAAATATCTGGGAAAACTGCTAGAATAAGGAATAAACTAACTTAATTTCCCTCTTTCCTTAGACAACAAAGACTATGATGCATATCTATCTTATACCAAAGTGGATCCTGACCAGTGGAATCAAGAAACTGGAGAAGAAGAAAGATTTGCTCTTGAGATTCTGCCAGATATGCTGGAAAAGCATTATGGATACAAGTTGTTCATACCAGACAGAGATTTGATTCCCACAGGAAGTAAGTCATGTCTTCTCATATGATCTTGAAGGAGAAAATTAGTGATTGCAGTGATTGTTTTAGTCTTGTTTCTATATCTACTCCTTCAGAATGTCACGTTGTCACCCATGTCTTGGAGAATGGTGAGGATTAGCCACCAAACATCAATGTGCATTTCCCAGATAATAGGATTATTATTTAGTAAATGTATTGTTTTAACTGAAGGTAAAACAGTACAAAAGTTGATTACATAAGTAAAGGAAATGAAATAGACTAACGTTTTTTCAGATTTTTAGAGAACTTGCATCTCTAGGAATGAATACCAAGTTCTTTCTTTTCCTTAGATTCCTTAGATTTCACTTGGAAAGATATTCATGATTCTACGTATTACAGGAATGCACACAGGAAAAAAAAAGTTGTGTTTGGACTAAGGCAATGGTTGAGTAGCAACTGCCACACTAGAAAAAAGTAGTGAATTCTGTCAGTGTCCACTGCAGGTGTATGTGTAGTGGATGTACTTGATCATTCTCAGTGCCTGAATATTAGAATTGATCCCAGCTGGTACAAGTAGATCTTTTTCTTGTTTCTGTCACATATGCCAACATAACTACAGTAATGTTTTGTCAGTTGTAATATTCTTCGTGACTTCAGTGTAATCATATAGACAGTGACTAAGTTCATTACCTTTAATGAAAGATAAAAGAAAGGATGCTTGGTATAGACAAAGCACAACATCAAACATCAAACAATCTCATGGATTTTTTTTTTAATTGACAGCAAATTAAACACTATTTTATAGGAGACAACATTGTTTTATGAATGTGTGTGGCAGGGGCATGAAAAAAAAACAGAATCTAAGCCTACCAAAAAATTTAGAGTGTCATTTGGGTTTGAGATCGAGGTCCTGAAGCATATGGCTGCTGCTCTTTTGCCTAACTTGATGGCTTTGCCTTTTTAAAGGTAAAAATCATGGTGGACATATTTGTTCCAATGGCAATATAAAGGATACAATGTTTGTTCATGGACAAACACAATCCATAGCACGTGTGGGAATAGATGTTTTGCAGGTTCACAGAATGGTTGAGGTTGGAAGGGGCCTGTGGAGGTCATCTTTTCCAACCTCCCTGCTCAAGGAGGTCCACATAGAGCAGGTTGTTCAAGATCATGTTCTGCCATGCCAGCCTGGCACAATTTCAGATTACAAAAAACATGTTTTTCCATATTTCAGTGAGATCTTATGCGAGCAGGGATTTGCCTCTCCAGTGTATGAGAGCAGACTGTTTTCTAAGATTGTTTTTTGAGCAATTGTTTTGTTTTGTAGCCTACATTGAAGATGTGGCAAGATGCGTAGACCAAAGCAAGCGACTGATCATCGTCATGACTCCAAGTTACGTGGTAAGAAGAGGTTGGAGCATCTTTGAACTGGAAACAAGGCTTCGAAATATGTTAGTCACGGGAGAAATCAAAGTGATACTGATTGAATGCAGTGAACTACGAGGAGTTATGAACTACCAGGAGGTTGAGGCCCTAAAACACACCATCAAGCTCCTCACTGTCATTAAATGGCATGGACCAAAATGCAACAAGTTGAATTCCAAGTTCTGGAAACGTTTACAGTACGAAATGCCTTTTAAGAGGATTGAACCCATGACAAACGAGCAGGTTTTAGATGTCAGTGAGCAGGGGCCCTTTGGGGAACTGCAGACGGTCTCCGCAATCTCCATGGCTGCTGCCACCTCCACTGCTCTTGCCACTGCCCATCCAGACCTGCGCTCCACCTTCCATAACACATATCACTCACAGATGCGCCAGAAACACTATTATCGAAGCTATGAGTACGATGTACCTCCTGCTGGCACCCTGCCTCTTACCTCAATAGGTAACCAGCACACCTACTGCAACATCCCCATGACACTTATAAACGGGCAGCGGCCGCAGACAAAAACTAACAGGGAGCAGAACCCCGAAGAGGCTCACACAAACAGTGCCATACTGCCCCTCTTGCCACGGGAGACCAGTATATCAAGTGTCATTTGGTGACCGACATGCAAGGGGCTGCCAACCCCCTTGAGTAGGAGCAGAGTCTGCAGTCTGGTGCCTGGAACTACATCCTCGACTGCTGCTGTTAAACATGCATTACAATCGATAACAAACGAGGAAAAACAGGGTCTTGTACATATGTTTTTGCAATTTCTTTGTAGCATCAGTCTTCCTGTTTTACCCATGTCTCTTCCCATTCACATTTTTGACTTTGTTTTATATGTCATTGGAATTTGTATATTTACATTTTTTTTAAAATGAAGAGACTGCTGTATAGATAGGAAACTTTTTTGCTTCATTAGTATAGTTTTAGACTTTTTGTTTGTTTGTTTATAACCTCTCTTGGGAATGCTTGGACAAAGCTATGTTGATATCAGAAGCACCATCCATTTTGTTGGCCTGCCTAGCCATGCCTGCTGCAGCTCACCTCTTTTGGAGAGTTTTTGTTCTTAGAAGGACCCCATTGCTCACTGAGAGCCCCAGTTTCATTTCTATTCCCGTAATGTGCACTGCTCCTTCCCTGCCCTTACAAAGACCCCCGTTTGGGGTAACACTTCAGTCTGCATCTAACATGTAACTTGGTAGATACCTGTCAAACAAGAGAAAATACCCAATCTGTATCGGTTGCTTCACAGTAGTCACTAGAGTGTGTAGAAACTATAGCCGGTTTGGTTTTTGCTTTCTTGGATTTGTTTTTTTTTCTTAATTCTTATTTTAAGGATGAGTTGGTTGTATCCCTTTTATAAATATAAAAGCAACCCTATTTTTAACACTTCCTGGAAAAGTATTAATGTGGTTGTGGATTTTATTTTTTAAGCACTCAAGTTTTTTTCTTTCTCAGCTTTCAAAATCCTGCAAATAACATTTGCAAATGTCAGGCAAGTAAGACAAGTGAGGCAATAGACACTGAAGTGCAGAGACCTGCTGATATGTACAGTGATGGCTTCCAAACCAAAGGGGAACAAAAAAGACAGTATTGTAGATGGTTTGTCACTTTGTATTATAGAAAGTGTTATTTTCAAAAAAAAAGTAAGAGCAAAACATTATTTTCTGTGGATTTCAGAGTCCCTTGTATTTTAATGTTCCAAAAATTGTATTTGCTTTAAAATGATATATTCAAGATTAAGAAATCTTCTTTCATTTGGTTTTAGCTTGTAACAATAAATAAAACTTTATTAATTTCAACATGATTTCAGTAAGAACTCAGGCAGAAAAAATGACGTGATTAACAGAAATATAATTGTTTTCAGAATAAACTTTATTTATACAAAATTAATATTTAAATCAGATCTGGAAGTATTAAAAACAATTTATTCACTTTAATGAATAAATAAATTAGTTTTATTTTTTATGTATGATTCTATCTTTGAGGAGTTACAAATAATGCATGCACCATGGCTGACAGGGAAGAATAAAAGCCCACCACTGTGTTTATATCCAGACATCTTTGAAACAAATTAAATAAGCACCTTTCTCATACTTATGTTTTAGATAACAAAAAGTCCTTTCTGGTTTTAGTAAGAGAGAGTGGCTGCTCTGCAACAAATTCAGGCCAAGATCTCTGCTAGTCCCTGCTGGCAGAGGCAGAGGAGTTGGAGTAGAGTTACTGGTTGCAGCACACTGTCATAGAGTCATGGGTTTGATTTACCCTGGCAGAATTGTAACTGGTGTCCTGGCAAACAGGCCTTGGAGTCTATTTATGTAATTAATTAGCTTTAGATGTCTTTATGGCAGCTGAATGATACCAGCCAATGTAATGGATGTTGTGGGGTTTGCTCATCATGATTGTCACAACGAGGAAAGTATAGCTTATAACATTTTGGTCTTAGTGAGAAGTGAGCGGTGAAGCTGCAGTTTGGGGGATGTTTGTGGGAGCAATCCAGAACTGACAGTGTGGGAGGAAATGACTGTGCTCCTGTTGTGACAGTCAAGAAATCTCATTATCTGCATAGGAAGCTAATAGACCTTTGAGGTGTGCACTGATTTTTATTTGTTTAAAATTTTTATTTCTCTGAGATTAAGCTCAAGTCCTTCTCTATGATCTGTTCTTTATTATAGTTTCTCTGGACGCGTGCCAAACATCCACAAAATGGAAATTAAGCTGCCAGGTCACATAAAATTTTGAGAGCTTTGCACTTTTGCTTTAACAAAGCTATTATTTATTTGCTCTTACAGACACCCGTCAGGAACTGATGACATTTTCCTTCATTCATCTGGATGCCTGTCCTGGTTTTCATTGGGCTGAGGTGGGGAGAAGGGAAGGGGTTGAGTGAGTGGCAGTGTGGTGCTTAATTTCCATCTGGGCTTAAACCACAACAGTCCCTAATATCCCAGGGTGCTCTGCAAGCAATGCATTATTTTTTTCCCCTTTACATGCCCTGATGTAAAGACTGGGATGTGGAATAAATGTAGGATGTAATTATTTGACCACAGTCACATTTAGACAATTGGTAGGTCTTTTCTTAGCCACATGGGAAGTACTATTCTGTTCTTCTATTTTTAGTGTAGATTTAAGCACTTTGAATAGCATGATTCAGGGATTGACAAATACTATTTGATATTCTCACTACTTAAAGAAAGCTTTTCTTATAATGTTTTGTCATAATATTAAATATAAGAAAAACAAAGGAAAAAAGAGAAAAAAACCAACAAAACCTGAAATAAGTGAAGTTGTCTGTGGCTTTAGAAACATTCTTCCTTAGTATTCCTCTTCTGTGAACAGCTCTGTGTGGAGAACAGTGAAGGATGGTGTTTTATGTTCACGTGCTCTATGTTTGACAAAAAATTCTGTTAGAATGCAAAATAAAATGGAAACAAACAAACAAACCAACCAAACTCAACAAAAACTGTCATTGCCCTAGTTCTTAGGCTCCATCATTTCTGGTGAAGGTGTTTTGGTTTCTGACAGCCTGAACTGTGCATGCAATACCCACATATAAGGTTTAGCCATAAGCAAACAGCACTTTATTTTAAAAAAGGCTCAGTGTGATGATAAGAAAAACTTACTCTGCCTGATCAATAACTTTGGGTCTGTATGTGGATTCTATGCACATGAATTATCCAAGTGTGGTGCTCTGTCTCTATAAGGCTCTCTCTAATCAGGGTAGTCTGTGTTATAAAAGGACTCTTGTTCCATAGCTTCTGTAAATTCAGTATATAGGTTCTCCAGACAGCATATATAGCTGGACAGAAATGGGAGACTCTATAGAAAGCAGCTAATTATTTTGAAGGCAAAATTCATTGCTGGGTCTGATTCTGTTCTCAGTTACAGCACTATGATTTGAGAGTAAATTCAATAAATCTGAATGGGTGCAAAATTGATTTGTGTGGGAGAAGAAAATTGGAAAAGCAAAGGGAAAAGGAATTCATATTTGCAGCCTGTGACAAGCTGAAATCTTGGCTGCAAGGAAAGGAACATCAAAATACCTTCTGGATTTTAGTGGGGACCGAGTTCTCACCTGGCAGCCAACATCAAACACTTTTGATATGTTCTGGTTCAGAGTTCAATACTGTTAAGTTTAGATGCAAACTAAGATTTTTCTATTACTGCACAACTATGAAAACCATGTGTGTTTTACATAATGGGTGAGAAACAGTTTCAAAATAGTCAGAAAGCTTATTATGCCCGCCTGATCAAAATTCACAAAGTTTTATTTGGATATTGTGTATTAATGTCCCATTTAAATTATAGATAGAGCAGTGAGATTTGGGGAAATGTGGCCTAGTAAGCAAGATTTTTTTTATTCATTTTTAAACTAAAAAAAGAAAAAAAAAGAAGAAGAAAATGTCAAGCTATTAAGCCTAAGGAGAGTTTAATTAAAATCCAAAGAAGGAAGAAAAACCACAGTTGTAAAATAAGCTCAAAAATAGAACAATAGACAATGGAGAATAAAGGGCAAAATACCCACTTGCTTTTTGACTGTATTATGGTTTCTTTTGTCATGCAAAGCTCTGTACTCTGGCTGACCTACATCAAGCAACTGGCTTTTTTGGAGGCCATCCAGACAGATCAGCAACACAAATATGTCCCTGTATGTCTAATGCACTTCCGAATGATTTTGTACTTGTTGATAGTCTAGCACAGAGAGATTTTTGTTTGTCTTCTATTGTTGTTATAAAGAGGATGGCAAAAATCTGTCAGCGTTAAAAAAATCTCCGTAACAGACTTAGTTTATTAACTAGAGTAACTATATTCCTTCACTCCCACCCCTATCTGGTTTGGTGTTATTAGAACACTTTTTCTAACCCAGTTGAGAAATAGGTTAAAGTGGCTGGCAGCAGAAAAAATGTAAGCAACCTCATAACAATGAGTTTCCTTGTATTATGAGGAATGCAAGCTCCCTTGCCTTTCATTTTTTTTCGCTTTTTTTTTTTTAATAAACACATCTCTTCATCTCCTAAATAGCCCACTGAGTGGAGGTTGAAGAACCCCATTATGTCTTTAATTTCAGATTCACTGAATTTAGCATGGATACTGTGCTGTTGTTTGTGATGTAATTCTGCTGGGCCATTTTCCATTGACTCTGTCTCTGTCCTCCAAGATGTTGGCAGCATCACACTTCATCAAACAGCCTTGACTTGATGTTCCAAAACTCAGAGTTGTTGCCCTGGGGAGTGAAAATGACAAAAATGTTTCAGCTATTGAGAGTTTTTCTATGCCTTTTTGTTTGCATTTTTTTTTTTTTAATTCTGCTGATAAAGTTTGACTTTTACTCTGGACTAATAAACTCTGGGTATAGGTTTAGAGGCTACAGAGTCATGAAGTATTTATAGAAGAAATCACAAAGGCAGGTCTGATACTTTATGTGGAAAATATGCCAATTCTGAAGCTGTTCAGATTACTGAAAAATTAATATATTTTCATTAAGGGGTTTTAATGGGAAATATTCAATTGTAATTGCAACCAGCCTTGTCCCAAAAACTTATCAGCATTCTTAACATTAAATAGCTAATACCTTAAATAACATAATTTCAGAAGCATTTAGTCATCAATTCAAATATTTTTATTTGAGAGTGACTAAGAGTTACATGATTCTCTAGAATCTAAATTATAAATAAAATAGATTACCTAGTACTGAGCTTATTGAGAGTACAAACTTTTTTCTTTTGATCACTAGTCTTACTGAATCAAATCATTAGGAAAAAAATTTGAAGCAAAATGTGAGAGCTAAGAATTTGAGAGAGGTACTATTGATATCTTTTATAAAGACATCTCTTAACCATCATGTCAAAAGGAACACACAAATTACGAAAAAATAAAATAGATGTGTTTTTTTACCTTCTTTTTCTCTGTTAATCAAACAACAGCTCTCTCTCTGCCTTCCTCAAAAATACAAAGTCATCCAGGAGCAATGAATACCTACTGAGCCCATACTCTCAAACATACTTTGTGACAGATAAAGAAGTGCAAGCCTGAACAGGCAGCTGCACCACATATCTACAACTCAGAATCTCCACGGAGGGGAAAGTGAGTTCCTGTGCATGGAGGAGGAGAGCACAGGCCCCTTTGACCTCATGTTTAATTACTCCTATGTCAGGTGGTGCAGAAGGAACCATGGGCTCAAGGGGTCACCCCTGTCCTGCCTGCTGTAGGCAGCACACAGGGAAGGTGGGCAGTGCTACTGATGTTAATGAAAATAAACATGAGAACTATCAGATGTTGAGGGACAGGTACATTATGGCAGAACAGCTGGAAGAGCAGGAACAGCTGACAATATTTCCCATTTGCTCCATGCTCAAAGTAAATGCCAGCACTGAGCATAAAAAGAGGTCAGCTT
>VZTB01003390.1:190213-212375 GCA_013397245.1 Thryothorus ludovicianus
ATCCCATCCCATCCCATCCCATCCCATCCCATCCCATCCCATCCCATCCCATCCCATCCCATCCTCTCTTACCTGTTTACCTTGTTTAAATACAAGCACTCAAATCTTGCTGTAAGGCCTCAAGTTGGGATCCACACAAAAAATCTGCAGAGATGTTTAGGATGAGTAATGTCTTCTTTCCTGAGACTTACAGGAGTAAAGCTTTGAGCTGAAAAATGGCTGGTTTTTTGTTCTTCATTTTTCACATCCACACCCACATAGACTGCTCATATGAAGCAACATCCTGATGCTATTCTGATCTTCTCTGAAGTAAAAAGAAAGTCTTGAAAATGTCAGTTATGGGCTCAGATATTCTATTAAGCTGCACTCTGCACATACGCACAGTCAAAAAACAAACATAAAGAAAGAAAAGCAAATTAGCAACGCAATTTCTTAATCTTTTTAAACCTGAGTTTAGACAATTCTTTTTAAAGAGAAGGTTGGTTTCTCCTGATGTTTTGTAGGAAGTAAAAGACTTTTCCAAATTTTCTCTCCATTCTTTGCATGACAGGAGATAAATCATAGAGCGATTTGTTTAGGAAATCCCATTATTCATTGTAAATTTAAAACACAATGAATTTACAGACATACAAGAAGTTTTTGCCAGAGTTAATATTCTTTGGTGAACACCTCACTGCAGCCCTAATTGAGTTCTTAGGAACGTTTCAGTAGAAAATGTAAGCAATTAGTATTATACATTTACCTTCAGCATCACATTAGAACGTTGTACATTTGTCATCTTAAGGCCCAGGCAAATCGACTTCAAATGGAACAATTATGTAAATACAAAGCAGTGAGGAGAACAGTAACACAACTCTGTCTCCATCTATCTCAGCAAAATAGTTCAGTGACACCAGGCTCCTTCTTTGAGACCACTAACCTATGCCTACCTCAGCAAAACACGTGAATCTGCAAACCGTGCAGATATCTGGGACAAAATCGTTGCAATAAGCACTCTCAAATCTTAGTTACATCACAAAAAGCACTTTATACCATTTTCTTCCTGTACATAGGCATTTTAACTTGTAACCATTTAATCACAAATAAATAAAACAAACAACAATCACAACAAAATAAAACAAATAGCACTCAAAAGAAAAGGGCAAGGAAGTCCAAAAATTCTGTTTATTTTCATAGCAAGACATTTCCCATGTACTGCAAGGAGATGACAAACTTGTAACCAAGCCATTGCTATCTGTGACACAGATACATAGCTGGGGTGGCATGGGCTGGGAGAGGTACAGGGAAGATCTTTATTGGTCGTGTTGTAACCAGGAAGGTTAACACAACTAGCATTCACCTAGTCCTGCTGCCACAGGGAATTACAGATATCTTTTGCCTGGAAACCCTAATTTAGCAGATGCTTCCTTCACCAATTGGTTGCTATCTGAAGCCATTTATGTAGCCCTGTTAGGGGTAGGAAATGTGGGGTTTTTTTCTAGTTAATAGGACCTACCTGAATATCTGCCAAATTTCCTGTTGTAAATAATGGTGTCAGTACAGTTCATCTCTTATTTTCTCCTATTACCTCTTCACTTTCTCCTATTACCTCTTCTAAACAAAAGAGCCTGTGAATAGCTCAGTACCACACAGCCAATACCATTCCTACTTTTTTTTTTTTAATGTTGTTAATTATTTGAGTGAGAAGCAGCAGCAAAGATGCTATGTGCTTGAAATGACACTTGACAAGGTTTTCTTCAGGGAATGTTGAAGAAAAATTACTTTTTAGTCATCTTGGGCATCGTACCAGATACAGAACTTTCAAGATCCCCTCAGACAGCAATCTAGAGCATAAAGAATTGGACACAGACTGAGATGCAAATGCATATAATTTTCAAGAATGTTTTCATTCCTTGTAGCTCCTTGAATTGTGTTTTTGTTTGTTTGGACTTGTTTTGCTTTGTTCTGATTTGTTTTCATAAGGAGGCATCAGGAATGAAATACTATTGCACGACATGAGTTTATTAGAAAGGATGGAGTGGAAGTCCAGAGAACTGGAGTAAAATAGTCATAAACAAGGCTGAAAGTCTCCTAACTGTGCACATGGCAGCTGTTCAAAGAGCTGCTGGATTTCCTTAGCTCCCACTTCAGTCAGCTCTCCACTTCATAGTCAATCGAAAAAATAGGTATTTTAAGGGAAAATTTTACTTTCAGGGGCCATAATACCTGGGGTCTTAGGCACAGTGTGTCTGATTCCCCCTGCTCATTGAGAAATGAGCTTCCTTTAAAAAGCTGAGGCTTCCTCCTCCAGCCTTCTGATTGCTATCTGTTGGCTTTCTAAGGCTCTTCTAAGTCTTGAAAAATAAAATAAAATAAAATATTTCAAAGTCAATGTGAATCTATGGGAATTTACAAAAACATTGGTTATTTCAAATGCTTTACTAGAACACAGATATCTGCCCCTTCTTCCTGTAACTCTTTCTTCTGCCCTAGATAGTAATTTGCTATAATTTATTTTATGTGGCCTGTAAAAATATGACCTAAGATATTTTTATATTATTCAGAAAACTCATAAATAGTTTATAACACTTTCATCATGAGGGCTTGAAGATTTGTTGATGATACATGTTCAGCATGCTAAAAAAGTTAATAAAGGCAGCTGCCCAGTGCTGGGCAGCAGTGAAGCAGCAACAATTAATGAGTGTAGGATGCTAAAAGACAAACTACTAATCTTAGCTTTTACAGTAAAAGGGAGTTAAATTATCTTCCAAAAATGCATCTAAATATCCACTGCTGTTACTCATGGCAGTTTTGAGCCACCTATAAATTTTGCAAGAAAAGCACACTATTAAATTCTGTGCAGTTACTATATTCTGTTCGTAATACATAAAATTAAGCATATGCACAGTTTCATAAGTAAATCTTCTTATTAGCATATTTTACATTCTGCACCTTCTTCCGATGAAAAGAAAACAAAATGACCAAAAAGATCTTTAACAGAAAGAACATAGATTTTGTTGAAGTACTAGAAGAGAAATTTCATCACCTTCTCTTTCATAAAAAAAGCTGCAAAAGTAATGCAAATAAAGAAATTTGTCCAGGGGTTTTAGTTTCTTTAATTTTATTTAGTTACTTTACTCATCTCAGAAGGAGCTGACTGCCCATAAGCAGAATGCACAACACAACTCAAGCAGTAATAGTCCCTTCTTGGGAGCCCACTGTTCAAAGTTAACACCTGCATAAGCACCTTAATAAAGCACTTTGTTAATAAAGCTCTCAGCTGGTCTTCCATAATCTGAGGAACCAGCAGAGTGGAACTGCTTTGCAGCTCCTATTGAATACATGCACATACATTGAAGATATAAATGTCTACTTACCATCTTTAATTTTGCATTGATGGAGTGAAACAAGGAAGTGCCATGCTAGGCTTTGGCATCATTTATCTTAATTTTCTTAAGAGGTGATTTAAGTAAAAAAATATTTCTTCTGAAGTAATCAGAAATAACTGCAGCTGTGTGCAACTGGTGCAGAATCAGGCCCAGAATTTGTGAACATGAATTTCTTTCTATTCTATAATTTAATTGAAGTTTCAGCATCATTGCCTTCTCCAAATGTTCATCACTATTACCATACAAACCATAAATTAACATATGCATTCTTGTCAAGGTTTTCTCTAAGGCTACAGGTATGATTATAAACTGGAAAAAATGTCTCTTCCTTTCTATACTTTGTTCAAAATCATTAAAGTTAAAATAGAAGCACTAAAGTTAAGTAGAAATACATCAACCTATATTTATGGCTACTGTATATTAAAGATTTTACCTAAAGAGATTAACTTATATTTATTTTTTAAAAAATTAGATGAGTGATAGCTAAAAGGAACTGCATTTTTGTAGTAATACTATACTTATTGCTGAGAAGCAAGAGAGTAATGATCAAAATATTACCTAGTTTCAGTGTATATTACTTTAAAAAGAATATGGTTTATGTTATCCTAACTTTTGGAAAATTCACCAAGCCTGGTATTAAAAAAAAAANCCAAGCCTGGTAATAAAAAAAAAAAAAAAATGAAGACCTTATTGTAATATCTATAACATATTAAACATTTTTGTATTTTCATCAATTTTATTCTTACAAGAGAAAATACATCACTCACTAAATATGAATGCTGCACATGTTAGCAATAGAAACATTGATTTTTGTAACTTTGATTGCACTTGCCTTAACTTTTCCACACATATATACAAACACAAATAACACATGAGGGGGGGAAAGAGGATTAAGAGAAATAAAACCCACAAAAGTAGGCAAGTTTAACATTACATAATGAATAACAACACATGAGCTTTTTCAATACAATCCTTGTAAAGAGCACATGATGCCATAAGTTTGTTAAAGCACAACGTGTACTTTGTCTAGATTAAAAAAAACAACAAAACAACACAAAACCAAACAAAAAAAAATCCCTATTGGTGTGACTTTGATTTAGATTTTAAAAAGTTGGGTGTTTAAAAAAAAACTTTATTACTTGCATATGAATATTTTTGTATGATACTATACAAAGAAGGTTTTAAAACAAAACAAAAAAACCCACTTGCTTTATAGTGCGCAAATTTTAAAGAAAAGTAAACAGGGTATGCGTCCAGTTTGTAAAACAATGTTCTCCTTTCAAGATTACTCTTTCACTGACTAAATGCAAGATTATGACAACTTGAAATACTTCTTTTTGTGAACTGACAAAGAAAAAATAAAGCAATGTGAATAATTTGCGTATGCAAATTTTTTATTTTTTTTTTTTTAAGAAATTGTTGCTGGTAGCAATACAAATTTAACAGCATGACAGGGAAAGCTTTGAAGGTACCAGTTCAGTGATTTGACTAGAAGGGCATACTGGGCCAGAGCATTCACATTGGATAAGCTGGCACAGAGCCCCTGGAGGCAATGGAGCTGCTCCAGCTATACCAGCTGAGAATCTGACCACTAATATTTTATTTTTTGTTGTTTCCACTTGTTCTACAGTTTTATTTCTTAAGGATATTTCCTTTAGGATATATATATTTTTTTTCTGTGTACTCTTTTTTCTTAAAAACTCTAAGGGTTATGGTTATATCATTGTAAAGTAAGAAGTGCAATCTCATATCTCTCTGGGGGAAGGAGTTTGTGTGTGGGTGGCGCATACGTGTTTGATTTGTTGCAGCTTTGCTCAAGTTTTGTGACAGTTTAGCTCCACTGGAACCACAGGGTGACAGGGGAATAGAATGACATGGTGGGCAATAGAGTAACATGGTAGGGAATAATTTTTATCAATCTATGTGCTGTGTTTGTGTGAGCAGCATGGAAGACCCTGACTGATACACAAATGAGTGGAACAGAAGGAGCTCAGATCACAGCAATGCTGTCATTGTACCAATGAAAGCTAATGAGAAAATGTCCAAAAGGGCACTAATGAAAACCTGGATTATGCTTTTCTTTTTTTAAGTTTGTTGAATATGACATCATGCCTGGGTCAGGACAAATTCCATTCTTGGGTTCTGAACAAACTGGAAGCTCCGTGGTTCTCTTCTAAACTGCAGTGGCATAAATCATTATCCAAGGCAATGGATCCATACCCATGTTACACACCTCAAATGAATTGAAGTCAGCTTTTTTGTTTTGGCCTTCTTAGCAAGACCCTCACCTGAAGTCCTGAAAGATGCAAGAAAAACTGAACTTTTTTCCGCTCTTTATTAATTTTTAAAGCAGTGATTCTCCCCAGATGCCAGAGGAATTGCTCCAGATTTGAACCTCTGTAACACAAGAATTTGGGGCCTTGCAATAAGAGTCAGGCACCAGTGCACAGCAGATTTACAAAGGTCTAGGGTGTGCCATAGCTAGAGCTTAAGTTGTCAAAAGGGCTGGTGGTCTTCTGGCTCCAGAAGCCCAGGCCATAGACCTGTGCCAGGCCTGTGTCTCTGCAGCTCATGAGTATCACAAGACTTTTCAGATGTGACAACTGAGTTGGTTTACCTGCAGCAACTCATATTTAAATGCATTTTTAATATTACTGTATTTTTCACTTGCAATCCGAAGTCAAGGTGAACTATATTAAAAAAATATTGTTTCTACAGTCACCCTTTTGAACTTTGTCTGCTTCATCTACTTCTCATGAGATTTTTATCTTTGCTATACAAAATATTACTAAGATCATTTGAATAAATGATCATGTTTTCACCAGTATCAACATGATTCATTGGCCTGGTATGGTGGCAGGAAATGCATTTAGCATTTGATTAGACATCATAAGAGTTGTGATTATTCAACTACCAGCATGTGATGTGCACAGAAATATGGTATCCACTGTAAATTCAAAAAATATTTATGTATATTTAGTTACATTTTTTAAATACTGCTATTTAACAGACATTAATAAAAAAAATTGAAGAACGTAATTCTCCATTTTTTACTGTATTACTCTACATTCCTTGCAATTCTTAGACATGTGACTGAGACAAATACAAGTGCAAAAATGTTATTAATTGCTGGTATTGTCTCCCAAAATCATGTATGTGTGAAGGGGCTGGGAAGACACATAGGGCTGCATGCTTGAAGAGGGACAATCACAGCAAAAAAGTAAACAAGACTATTGCTTGAAGAGTTCTGGGGTTTTGGTTTCAAAAAATAAATAAATAAAGAGAAAGACAGAAATAAACAGAAAGAATAAAAGCACCAACAAGGACTAATATTGATCAAAACATTTAGAGTACCTCAGGACATCTTTCTTAGATTCCCCTGACATGTACCACTTATTCTTATAATCAATTGCACTGACTGATTAAATTCAATTTTCTGTCTCTTTATGAGTGCTTATTTCCACTTTTTATTTTTCCCAATATCCTGGGGTGACTTATATGATGTTGTGTCCTGGTATCCACATTGTTCCCTTCCAAACTCCTCCCAAACCAGGACATCAAACCTATTTTTTTGGGAGCAGGTTTCTTCATATTTATTTTATTTTGCACAGATAATTTAATTTTGTATTTAATGAAAAAATGCGTACCATTTAAATACTAATTTTATGTTGTTAGGAATTCAATGTTGTATCTGTAATTAAAACATAGGTTTATGAACAGACCTGTGAAATGCAACTATTCACGTGCTGTGAGCCTTCATGTCCATGACTGGATCAGGGAGATCAGAATGTCATTTGAAGTAATACATATAACCAAACATTAAATGCTCAGGTATTTACAGTATCCACTGAAGAGCAAATAAAACTGTTGTTTTAAAGTGAAAAGCTGTTTTATTTCAACTGGAGAATTTTAAGAGAAGGTCTTCTGTTAAACAAGAAACATAAAAGACACTCTGATAGTCTTGTACTATAGAAGGTGATGCTGAGGAAAAGAGACATTATGATGCAAGATATATCTGTAATTGTAATTTAAGTTTTCAAAATTGCTCCAAAATATCGGGGAAATACACCCTCACCTCGAATAGACTCACGGACTGTACACAGATTAGTTTCAAAGCTCAGTGAAAATAAATGCCAAAGGTAAAATGAACAGTAAACGTATTTTTCTGCAGAACAGGAAGTGCAGAATTGAGAATAATGTGAACAGAGGAGATAAAACAGTAATGTAGAAGTGATGTCCAAATGCATTGTCTAGAGATGGAAAAATAGGTTCCAGAAAATTATACAGAGATCTTTAAAGTGTTTTGCTTTCCAGTTGCGTGCAGAATGGGTTGATTCTTTTAAATCAATATGCAAACCACAGAATCAAATAGCTATTCTCTGAGCACTGATGAACCTTACCCAGGTCATCATGTTCTCCCTGCTTATACTGCAGGGAAATAAGCACTGAGCAAGGTAAAGCTAGGACAAAGCCTGGGCCCCTTATGATTACTTTATATAGCACTCTCATTTCTGTCTTGAGAAATTAGGTGTTGACTCTCTTCAGATTTAGTATTGGCTGTGGTGGAGACAGCTGTCAAAAGCAACACAGCCCAAATATTTGATGTGGGAATATACTGTGGCTTTTCTGTCAGCAGCACTGGTTACACTGCCAACAACAAGCACAAGATTTTTGTTCTCCAGTGAGCCTTGTCTTGCACCTGATAGTATCACCATGTCTACCGGAGAGAATGGAAGTACAAAAGCATTAAAGAAAGAATATTCTGTGAGAAAGGATGCAAGAAGAAGAACTATAGCTCCTGTGCTGGTTGACATGATAGATAAATTCCTTGTTGTCTCCTCCAGGCCTTTCTCAGTCCTGGTTTCTGGCCCCAAATGAAAGAGATCCACAGGCAATGCTGAGTCACAACGTTTGAACATCTACAGGCAGTTGCACCTCAGCCACTTTCCACTGCAAGAGGTGACTTCCTCCAAGTTAACTTCCAAAACTTCCCTAACTGTAACTAATTATTATATGTTCTGCTAGGATAGAATTTCGTGTGCTACCAATACACTGCTTTTTGTGTCTTTGGTTTTTGATTTTTATATGCTGCTTTTTTTAATACATCTAAGAGGACATTTTTTCTATGAAGAATTGTCTGTAAAGATAAAGAGTATAAATTTGTTTGAATGTACAAAAGAGAGGATTTTGTTATATGGTAGTTTGACCTTGACTAGACAACAGGTGCCCACTCCAGCTACTGTCACTTCCCTCCTCATCTGGATAGGGGAGGGAATATATAACAAAATGTTCAGGTGTTGAGATAAGGACAGGGAGAGATCACTCATCGTTCCTTCACCTCCCATGCAGGGGCACAGGGAATGGGGGCTGCAGTCATTTTGTTGCACATTTTCTCTGCTGCTCCTTCCTTCTCAGAGGGAGGGCTCTTCACACTCATTCCGTTCCAGCATGGGTTGCCTCCTATGGACACAGCCCTCCATGAACTTCTTCAGCATGAGTCCTTCCTGTAAGCTACAGCCCTTCACAAACTTCAGCATGGATCCCTTCCTCGGGGTGCAGCCCTTCAGGAACAGACTTCTCCAGCATGAGTCTCCCAAGGGTCCACGGATCCTGCCAGGAACCTGCTCTAGCAAAGGCTTCCTGTGGTGTTACAGCCTCCTTTGAACATCCACCTGCTCTGGAACGGGGTCCTCCATGGAATTCAGGTGGATACCTGCTCCATCGTGGAGCTCCATGTGCAGCAGGGGCACAGCTCCCACACCGTGATCTTAATTATGGGCTGCAGGGAAATCTCTGCTCTGACACTTGGAGCACCTCTTCCCATTTCTGCCTCACTGACCCTGGGTGCCTGCAGGTCTGTTGCTCAAATATTCTCACTCCTCTTTTCTCCAGCTGCTGTTGCTTGTTGCACATTTTGGATTTTTTCGTTCTTTGCTTTGCCGTCCTGGTGGCACTGTCACCATCACTGGTGGGCTCAGCCTTGGCTGGTGGCACATCGCTCTTTTAGGCAGCTGGCTTTGGCTCTGTCAGACATGGGAGAAGTTGCTGGCAGCTTCTCAGAGAAGTTACCCCGTCATTCCCAAAAATTGCCCCTATGGTTGGGTATGCAAACCCAATATGAGTGGTGTGAGAGTGAATTTGAAATAGCAGTCAAGTAAGAAGATGTCGTGGGTTTAAGGGTGAACCAGGACAGAAGTGCAGCACTATTCTAATGACTGAAATGACAGAACATACTCTTCCAAACAAATAGTTATTTAGCAATTAACATAATCAATAGATCCCTTGAGAAAAAAGTCTTCTTAAGTTATAGGTAAGTGAATTACAAAACATATGGCAATCTAAACCATCATTTGCCAAAAAGATTTGAGCATCTTCTAAAGGAACTTTTTCAAGCTATTAAGTTTTTAAAAAACCCTCAAAACTATGTTTTCATCTGTAATAACTTTGTAGAAGTTGCCTCAGTCTCTCTGGTAAATAATTATCATTTTTAAACTGATTAAATAAATATTTATATTAGAGATTAGAAGGGGTTTCAAGGACTTATTACAGACTCTCTTTGTTGTAAATAGGATGAAATGGCTCTGATCTAATCTCCTGGGTAAATAACAAATTTCATAACTTTTAATTAAAAATGGGAGAAGTGAGATCATTTTAAACAAATACTAAATACCATCAAGGATTTGATTCAAAAGTGACAAAAGACATCAGATGTAAAAAACCAGAAGAATATTCTATCCTTGATTTCTGTTTTCTCAATAAAATAAAATGCCAGCTGCTGACAGTTCCTTTCATAGCTTGTAATGTGGGATTGGGAAATGAGATCTAGTCTTCAAACTTGTATGAACCATTTTACAAAAACTGTTGTGGTTTGAAACTGGCTCCACTTTAAGTAGACAATTTTTAAGATTTAGCATCTAATATGTTTTGGACATCAGCAGAATATGGAGAACAAGGGAATAGAGTTATGAAGAATTTATTTCAATGTGGAAAGGGACAGCTTTGTTCCTGAAGACATTACTTCCACAGGTCAGGAGTTTTTGCAACTGTTCACTCCTATATTACTCTTGATTTAAAAAATCCACTCAGAAACAACAGGTAAGAAGCTGGTTTTCCTTCTGGCTACTACTTGTAGGTCACTTAATCATATGGGGGAGACTTTCACCCTCTTTCCAGAATTATGATTGAATTTACAGTGGTTATGAATTAATTTCTCCACACATTCTTCAATTGTGAAATTATTTCTGGGGAAATTTTTCTCCCTTAAGAATCTTGTCTTAAAATATTTTGTAGGATGTGGCCACTGTAGAAAATAAATTGTGAAGGTGTGAAGTAGAAAGGTAAATCTCCTCTATTAGTTATGAAAAAGACATGACACAAAAGAAATCTAAAAAATGCTTGGTACCTACTTCAGACCACTTCTGAAGGTGCCACAGAGCAGAAATAAAGGACAGTCCTACAAATATTGTATTAGGAGAAATGCTACAGTCCTTACTCTAAATACCCTAAGTACCCAAGGTGTTGCTTTTCTTAAACTTAAATCCAAGTAGTTTTTTATTATTACTCTCTTTTTATTTATTGTTCCAGGCCATCAATTTCTACTGTTCAGAAGTCATTATACATTTACCCTGAATATACTGTTTCTGAGCCAGTTTTTTTTCTATGCACAATTAATTGTTTCATTCTTTGCATTTACTCTGAAAATATTGGGTATTATGTATCATCCATGCATCTTGGCCTTTTTAAAATTAAGATAAACAACACAAGATAGTCCAGTCTTTCCATAATTCTCTTCCCCCCTCAACATCCATAAGGTTTCTGGTATGGTATTTTGCTGAGGATCTGCAAGAAATCTTCCACCAAGGCTTTATAAAATGTCACTGACATGTCTATCTCTATTTCACATGTAGTTTTCCTGATTAAAATAATTTATTTTTTTTTTTAATGAATGTCTAGAACAATGACAGGATTGCTTAAAGATAAACTACATGCTCTATACATAAGGTTTTGGACTTAATCATTATTTTTAGTGGTTGTTTTTTTGGATGCAATTGTTATAATCCCTCATCAGCTTCTAGGCTTTAGTTAAGTCTTAAAGTCCTCTGTTGCTTGTGTGTGGTATTATATAGTGCATCCCAAAGCTGTGAATCAGAACTTTTCTAAATTAAAGCAAGGTCAAAGACTGTCCTCAATGCTCATCTAAGAGTTTCATTACTAGCCTCTCCAGACTAAAAGATTTGCTTTATATACAGTCCAACATAATTCTCTTTTTCTATTTGATCAGTTTATTTGTATTGTCTAATAATTTCCCATGTGTGTTTTTTTCCTGAAATCTGGATTGTTAAGTGTAGCCACCCAATGGTGGTGTTTGGTAAATTCTCATTAGGCTGAAGAAAGACACCAGATCCCGTTGTCAGGAACTCAGGCTTTATTGTACATTCACCATAACTTTGGCAACCAGCCCATGGTTAAGACTGGAAAGACACTGGTTAACAAGACCTTAAATTTGTACAATAGATTTTCCCAAGAGTGGAGGCAAACAAGCCCTTAATTTTGTAAAGTACACTTCAATATTCACCTGTTCTGGCTCACAAGTCACACCACACCTCCATAATCCCCCAGCTCCCACAACAGTTCAGTGTGGAGTAAGGGGTAAAATATGATAGACATGTTTCCTCAGAAGTCAAAGAATGTCAGCAGCCCTTAGGTCCCACATTGGTCCTGCCATGTGGATGGTCCAGAGCTGGAGCTGGGAGACAAAGAAAGTGAAAGAGGAAGAGAAAAGGAGAGGAGAAAGAGAAGAGAGGAAAAGAGCAGGAGAGGGCCTGACCCACTCCCTTATTTAGTTCACCAGGTGCACACCTCTTATGCAAATTAGCCTTTCCATGCATTTTGTCCTTGTGTGCCCAGCCAGTCCTTTTCCAGGAGGTGATTTGGGGGTGGCAGGAGCTGAGCATGAGACCCAAGGAAAAGCAGGAAGTTGGCTGAGACCAGCACAGCCTCACCTCTATAGGACACTTTGTTCCAATCACATTTTTCCTGTCATAGCAGTCAGAATTTGAGAAAAAACATGCTTAGGTCTGGTTCTCTACAATTAGTTATATTTTATTTTCATCTTCTAAGAGGCCTTACCTGGATGATATTCCACAATGCACAGATGATTGACCCACACTACTCACTATCATTTTTATTCCATACCTTTCAGATGTTTTTTTAAATAATCCGAAACCCTGCCTATTGTTCAAGTCAGATAAAGGAATGAATTCAGCTGTTGCTCTTTCTCCATTTATGAAATGTACATGCTATAATTCCTGTTGTGCAGCCAAGAGGTACAGTTATCAGACTTATAAATGTATTAACAATTCTTGCTATTTGACGTAGATTTAATGTGCAAATTTTTAGACCTCTGGAATGGATATCTCCAAATTGAGATGTTCCCAAATTTAGTTTTACATTAGTCTTAGATTTAATAATTCTGCTTGCCTACATTGTCTCCCATTATTTTGGGGGATAGTTGACGAACCTTTTTCATCAATCATACCAGACAAAAAACAAAACCTTAATTTACATTTGGGTACATGCCAACACTCCCTTTAATTTGTGCTCTACCTTACCATATAGCAGGAGTGGGGGTAGAGATGGGACACCTTTTTTGGTATTGATTATTTACATGATTATTTTTATGGTATAAGTTAATTTGCAAGTTCTAAATAAGCTTGACTTTTGATGTTTTTGATATTACTTGACCGTAGACTTCTAGGTTTGCTTCACAAATATATATCTCACTTATTATATTTCTTAGTTGTTTTTTTTGTTCATTCTTTATGCAGAGGGGATTCTCCCAGTGACTATTGCTTTTTTCCAAATGTGTTTTCACAAGGTTTCCTCACTTTGGTCACCTTGAAAGTAGCAAAGGAAACAGTGATTGGCCTATTCTATGGCCCTGGGGCCATCTTGTGCATCAATGCAATTAAAACTCTTTTGGCATCCAAAAGAGGTGCCTTATCCAAATGGTCTATTAGGAACAGTCATGCAGACTCTCTTAGGCACTGCCTAGGAGAGCCCTTGGTGGCCCGGAGTAAAATCATGCCAGAGACCCTTTTAGCAGCATGAGAGTGAGATAATAGAGCACCACAGGCAATGTTTAATTAACTCATGTAGATGAGTCACTGTGAACCCCAGATCCTCCTGCACATTTTCTGCAAACAAGGACAGAAAAGTGTTAATTCTCATGATCTTATAATGAATTTCACATATGTTAGAGTATGTCTTAAAGCATAAATACTCTAAAATAAATATTTTGGAATACTTTGATTATGTGTTCTAGAAAAAAATCTTGCCCAATTTGCTTTATTATTTGGTTGATTGGTTTGAGTATTTGTTTGTTTTTTGTAGTTTCAGTTTGACTGTTTGTTTGTTTGTTTTAATTTACCAGTGGAGAAAGAAAAAATATCTCTTACTACTTGAACACAAGACTTTCTATAAAGGTATTCTGAACACAGATTTTATTCTCTCCTCATTCCTATACCAGACATAAGAAAGGTGTTTTGAGTAATCTATTCTACATTTTCAATCCAGCTATTGACCTAATTTAACTGTAATCTTGAGTATTTTTCTGGAGAAAGCAAGATCTGGAATGTGAATCAACAAATGCTTCTCAAAGGCTGCAGCAACTTCTGTTGTGAAGTATCAAACTGTGACAGGTTATGGATCAACTGAAAGCAAAAATAACAACACAAGTAATATTTGAAATATCCCTTTCATGAGTTTGAGAGAACAACCAATTAAAAGGAAAAAAGAAAAAATCAAAAAAACCCACAACCTCCTCCCAAAAAAACAATTAGAAAGGAAAGCATGAGATTTATTGTGTGCCATCTGAAAATGAGACTCAGATAATTCACAAGTTGAAACAAAAATACATTATTAGAAGTGCAGTGAGAAAAAAAAAGAGAGGGAAAAAGCTGGTACATGTTAGTTAATCTTTCCCTTTGCATTTGAAATGCCAGACATTTGCTTTTTTTTAAGGTTTTGTTGTTTTGTTGGACTATTTTTTTCTATTGAACCAGCTTTTCCAAGATATGATTTAGGCCTCAAAAATACTGTCATTTTTTGTTAGCTCTATTTGAATCTGCTGAAAAGAAGTTTGAGTATCCTATGTTCCTGATCTGGATTAACACACTAATAATTAAGATTTTAAAAAAAGTGAAGCTATCACTTTTTTTTCCTTTTCCTCTGAGGCATTTCTCTGTAGTGGAATTACTGAGATCCTATCTTGTGCTACTATTACTAACACCAGCAGCTTTCAAGACAAATTTAAAGACAGACCACTAAAGATATTTTCTTTTGATGTAACTGAATTTGCTGGATTGCTGAATAATTCTCTTATTTTACATATCTCAATCCATGCTGCTACGGTAATTTTATTTTGGTTGTTAGTTTGTTTGTTTATTGTGAAACTATACTTGTAGAATCTTGGATTTTCTCTCTATTTTCATTTGGTGAACTCATTTGGCTGACTGCTGGGCACTCCCACACTGATCTTTCTCCCCCCCTCCCGAATACAATAAGGAGAGAAAATTTAATGGAAGGCTTCTGTGTTGAGATAAGGACAGGGAGAGATCATTCCCCAGTTACTGTCATGAACGAAAGAGATTTAAGCTGGGGAAATCAGTTTAATTTATTAATTATGAAATGAGAGTAGAATAATGAGAAATACCAACAAATCTATAAACACGTCTGTGTTCCTCACAGGCTCAGCTTCATTCCCAACTCCCCTGCCTCCTCTCTCTGAGTAGTCCAGGGGGCCATTTCTTTCCCCTCGTACTTTTCCTCTGCTCCAGGATGGAGTCTCTCCCATGGGAGACATCCTCCCACAGCCTCTCCAGCATGATCCCTTCCCACAGGCTGCAGTTTGTCATGAGCTGTTCCAGCATGGGTGCCCTGTGGGGTCACAGCTGTGGCCAGAGCTCCAGCGTGGGCTCTCTCAGGGTCACAGCTTCCCTGCTACCAGAACCCTGCCAGCTACACCCACGACATTCAATTACTGTGATCTACAGTGACTTCATCTCATCATTCTCTGGAAAGCTTTCCTGTTTCCCTTCTAAGTTGTCATTGCATGAATTTGCCAAGAAAATAGCGTCAGTTTACAGAGGTCCGGCGCTTATAGAAGTCAGAATTATGTTGGAAGATGATTGCTGCTCTCTAGAAAGCACTGATTGTCTAGGTTTAATAGCACCCAAATAATCACAGCCAAAGAAATAGCAATTAAGGTACTTTTAACTGAATTTTGACTCTTCAATAGTTCCCTTGTAAAATCTATGCACATATTTTGGTTTGCTTCACCCAGGGGAAGCAACTTTCATTTATCTTAGTTGCTTAAAAAAATACCACTGTTTAGAATTCCTTTTTTTGGTTTTTTGTGCCTGTTTGTACTGTCTTTCCACACAGGAGAAAGTACCTTTCTAGTTATGGAATGCACCAATGAAATGCAAATTACCCCAGTGGTCTAAGAGAACCCAGAAATCTAAGGTGAAGGCACCTGACATGTCCTTGCCACCTGCCACTGTATTGAACTAATCTGAAGGAAGGGAAGAAAATGGCACCACAGTTAGGATTATGGATGATGTGTCAGGCATTATTTTAAATCTTTTTATCTTCTGTCATCTTAAATCAGTTGCTTGAAAAGTGCTGGGGCAGAAAACAGGGCTGCAAAGGTACCTAAATTAATTTTTTTTCATTTTTACCTATGAAACAGGATAATTTCTGCTACTTATTCAAAGTATTATCTGTTGAATGTGGTTAAAAATGTAAGGTTTTATTTCTTCTGTTGTTATAGGCAGCTGCAGCTGTGTTCAAATGGAGGGTTCGCCCCAGAAATAAATAAAATAACACCGAGTGCAATCTGAGGCAGTGATCCAATTTACTGATGCCCTGGGGTTGCCTAGGTGCCACAACTGACTCTAAATGAAGGTAATGCGACTATACAGCTGTCATCAAGGGAATGGGGAAATAAGTGGGGTTCCAAAAATGTGCACGGGGGTACGATTTGACCCGGAGCAAAAAGTACAAAGGAGGTTGGAAAAGACAGATTTTGGTACCTCATTTTGGATGGAGAAGGAAAAACAAAAGTATCATTTTGTTAGCATGCTCTGCCCATCACTGGGTATTTCAGTGTCACAGTCACTGCCACCTGTCAAAACACAGGTGTATGCTGTGCCCTCATGGAGGAATTTGAGACAGCTCAGGAGAAGTTAATCTCAAAATGCAGACTGACAGTGCAATGCCCAACTTTATGGTGCAGTTACCTGGCAACATTCACAGCCCTTCCTAAGGGTTTATGTTCTTTGCGCTATACAGGAATAAAACCTCGTGTTTAAGAAGGAGGAAAATCACAGAAAATAGCACACAGAGTAATGAGCATTTATGCCAGAGGATACAAAACTCTGAGAATAAACATATATAATAAAGTGTGCCTTTCAGAGTTAGACACTTCCCTCAGGTCAATATAGATTGTCTGTCCCCAGCAGAAATTTAGCCCCTGAGCTCAGTGTCTATGAAAACTCCTTCTCAAACTCAGACTGGTGCAAAGGTTGTGATGGCTTTGCTCTTTTCCTCCTCTAATCCTGCCAAGGGCAATGGGACTGATTTAAGCATTATCAGGTAAGGATTTTTGAGGCTGGATAGATTCCTTCCATTGAAGCCGTTCTACTTCGCATACAGTGATTAAATATTCAGTAGTCCAAAGAAAACATAGGAAAAATGACTTTGTAGCCTGTGGGTAAGCAGCTTGTTTATGAAGAAGATGTCCAAATTCATATACCTCCTTACTTCATTCCTTTCAGATGTTGCCTAAAGTTTGCAGCTTAACCTCTCCAACAAATTAACTATTATATTTTCCCAACCAACAGCCAAAAGCATTGGGTCTCAGAATGTGCTGGGCTTTTTTCAGTGGATGTAACCTTCCTTTTGTTTTGTAAATGGATATTTTTTAGCAATGCTCTTTGTTTCAGTCACATACTGCTTCCAAAGCAATTAAGTAAAGTAGTAACATCAAATTTTATTCATCTAAGACAAGATAAAAATAATGCTGGGGATCTTTTCCACAGTTTGTTTCTACTTGGAGATTGAGAAAAAAAAACCTGAACGTGATTTCTTTAAGGATTTGACACCAGATTATTGCTGAGTTTTCAGAAGTCCCTCATGACTTCATTGTAGATATGCCTGGATGGGACAAAATATGAGATTAAAACCTGAGAAGAGATGCTTAACCATGCAAAGATTTCAGTAGGAGGTGAGTGTTCAGAAAATCCCTTTGGCAGGATTTTTGCCTATCAAGAAGCATGTGTGAGAACATGTCTCAGAAGGGATTTCTCACAGCTTTGGTTAAAGGTTAGAAAGTCCCTAGAGTCCTCTCTTTTCCATACATTACTTTATTGTGCTTTTTTTAATTTAATTTATCTGTTGTTGTGAAGTTTGAAGGTTTTCACAAAAACCTGGTAAACATATTTATTCATTCATTTATTGGCCCTGAAGTTGAGAAAAATTCTGTAGTTGTTTAAGCATGAAAAGAAAATTGTATTGAGACTATCTACATTTAAGGATAATTCACATCTATTAATAAAAAACTTTTTCCTGTTCTCTCCTTTTCTGCCTTTAGTGCATCAGAATCTCTTGCTAGCACTTTTCTTTGAATAGAATAAAACATGTTAGTTTTAATGTTGATTTTTTTCCCTTTTCTGAATTTCCTGAAAGATTAAAGGAGAAAAAGTATGCCTAACAGGAACAAGTTATTTATAAATATATGACAGGAGTAGTTATGCAAACAAACAAAATAACTGATATATTAAAGTGGGTGAAGTGACTTCATAATAATTTGCAATGTATTGTGAGTCAGATATGTATTATAGTGGGCTTTCATTGTTACTGGGTTTAGAAAAATGGACAAAACACAGCAATTTAAATTTATTGAAATCTACCATGATACAGATGGCAGGTGCACTAAAGAAGACAGGGATACAGACTTTGAAAACAGGGCAAAAATTCTTGCTTCTGATTTAATATCTTAAAAAAAGCCTTTTATTTTTATTATCCTTATCTTGTTCTCTTGGTAGTTCTGTACTGATGTTCACAGAAACTACTGCACTAGTCCCACAGAGGCACAAAAATTGAGAAAAGTCTGTGTTTAGGCTCAACTTTCTCATGTTAGGCTTTGCATATCTTTTGTACACAATCCTGTAAACACACTCTGACAAGGCTCTGTGCTATCAAGCAAGCTCAAGTCTGACAGATGCCTAGCTTGAAAAAGGCACAGTGTTTACAGTAATATTTTCTGCACTAAGCATAACATCTTTCAGCTGGAGCTCTCTGGCATCTACTGGGTGCAGAATACAAGACATACCTCTCAAACATAGAGCTTGTTGTAGCCCTGTCATGGTTTACCCCAGTGGGCAACTAATCCCCCTGAAGTCACTCATTTACTTGCCCCTGGTCAAAAGAGGGAGAGAATCAAAAGAGTAAAAATGAGAAAAACTCATGGTTTGAAATAACGGCAATTTAATGAGTAAACAAAAGCTGGGCACGTGAGCAAAGCTGAGAAAAGCAAAGAATTAATTCAGGGCTTCCCATGGGCAGGCAGGTGTTCAGCTATCCCAGGAAAGCTGGGCTCCATCATGCAGTGATGAACCATCACTCTGAACATCCTCCCTTTCCCTCTTATATGCTGAGCCATATATACCAGATAGTCTGGGATGTCCCTGTGGCCAGCTGGGGCCAGCTGTCCCTGCTGAGACCCCACAACATCTTGTGCATCCCCAGCCTCCCCACAGCTGGGGTGGGTGAGAGACAGAGGAGGCCCTGACACTGTGCAAACGCTGCAATAACAATAACCAAATAATAACAATAACCAAATAACAATAACACTGCTCAGCAATAACCAGAACATCCCTGTATAATCAGCACTGTTTCCAGCATAAAACCACAACACAGTCCCATACCAGCTACCATGGAGAATATTAGCTCTACCAAAGCCAAAATTAGCTCTAGCCAAGCCAAAACCAGCACAAGTAGGCATATGAAAAGTTCACCAGACAAAAAAATCAAACCCAAGTGAATAAAAGAATAAACCCTGATTTGAGCAAATGCAGCTCTAACTTAATGTATTTTAGGAATGAAGTTATAATTTTATAACAGTCTGAATGTTATGAAGATCTCTAAAGCAGTTCTAAGAAACATGTATGGGTACACAATTTGTTCTTAGATGAAGTCAGCAGCAAAACTAAATCAAAAAATCTATGCACACTTTTTTTTTTTTTTTTCTTTCCTAATCCTCACAGTCCACATTCAGGCTCAGCATCCACATTTCCTCCTCTGTCTGATGGCTCTTGCTCCAGCAATAAGGAATACTGATGCACCTTCTGGGGGCAGGCTTGACATTGGAGTGTGGCATCTAGGACAGACAGAGAGAAATTTCACAACAGGCAAAGCAATTTGAAGGTAATTCATAGGTGATTATTGTCAAGAATTGTGTTCATTCATTTTTCAGATGGATGATTTTTCATGTAACACTGATCTGTCCCTTGTTTCCCCCTCCCTATTCCGTATCTTCCAATATCATCTGCTTGCTGGTAAGAAAAAATCCATTTTGGTAACAGGAAGAGTGATTCTTCAACTACCTTAAAGCATAACCTAAATCACTACCTTCATAAGCAATATAAAAAAAGACAAAAATTCCTTCTGTGTTCATTCTTGTGATCACATGAATGAGCAGTACATGGTGTTTCTGCAGCATCTGTAATAGAGTGTCTCAAACTAATTTTCCAGCAATTACCAAATTATAACACCTAAGTGACCTAAGATTTTCGATAATCCCGCTTATTTCAACAGTAAACTTCATGTTCTTAGACTTTAGAAGATTAATTTTAAAATATACTTTATTTTTATTAAATTAAGAAAAGTTAATTGCTTTTAGAATTTGAAGCTTAAGTATTAGTAGAATTTTAAATGTATAACTATACAATTTTAAGAAGATGTTATGGTTATTTAAAACCTGAACCTTCTAAAATTCTGAAGCGTGAAGTTACCCTAGACAAATAGCTTAATTCTTTTCTATCAGTGTTTATATCTGTTTTCAATAAAAATAAAGAATCTAAACTTCAGTTGTGCAACATAGAAAAGTGAAACTAAAACCAGAGTGATTTCAATTACTACTAACACAGCATATCTCTCAAAATGATTATCCGAAATGACATGAAGTTCTAGATATTAACTATTTTGTACATTTATTCCTTTAAAAAGCAGCAACAAGCCTCTCAAACTCTCCTTTGAAATGGTCATTTAGATTTGCATCCAGAGAGAGGCTACAGAGTAGGCATTCACATCCCTTTTAGTCACTGCAATATTCTAGACATGATCCTTACTAGGAATGTACAACAGAATGGGGCACAACTTTGATGAGAGCCTAAATTCAGAAGGGCAATGACTATTACAGCAGACTGTTACCACAAACCATGTAACCATCCAGGTTAAAAACCTATGGTCACAGCTTGGGAGACACAGAACGAGGGCTCTGAGCAGCCTTGTTATGGGCCATGACAGAAGCACTCAAAGGATCTGGAAGGGAAAGTCATCTTCAGTATGAAGATGTATCCACTGCCAAATTTTGGAAACTTCTACTTTTTATTTGCTTGGTTGATCACAATCTTGAAAGGATCTGTACAGAAATTGCTGACAGTTTTAATAGAGTAGCTCTTTCTCTGTCAGGAAGCAGATGCACCTGTTGTTCCACAATAAAAATTATGCTAAGTGTAGAACACAATGGGTCTCATTTTTAACCATATTACTGGACTTATGCACCCTTTTAGGGTCCAATATAATAGGCAGGTAACAGGGAATGTGGTTCATGTGGAACATGTACATAATATCATAGATTATTTATAGATAGATTATAGATTTTTATTGTGTCTACTTATGTTTTTCAGGAGGCATTGCTGTTAGATTAGTTGAAATGGAATATCATAGTCTCTAAAACAGAGCACTCTCTAGTGTGTGTAGGGGGAAGTTGATTGTTATTATTGCTTTCATGGTCATATTTTGGAAAAGCTGTGAATTTTCTTACAGACAGGATACCTACCAGGTTTACTATATTTCCATATTCTTCAAATATTCTTTGGGGCAACATTCTGGAGTAATCCATAGTATTGGCTCCTTAAGAAAACTGTCAGCATATTGTGCCACTTGAGATATTTTCCAGCACATGCTTAGCAAATGGATTTTCCTCTGTGAAAACTCCAGATGCCCTTGCAGAGATGGCACCTGACACAGAAGATTGTCACAGCCTTTCCCAGAAACCACCAGCAGCTGGAACTCCACTGAACAGGGCTGGTGTGCCGAGAACAAAAGATCAAATGTGACAGAGCTTTTTGGGAACACACCCAAGAGTGGGCACACATCAGTACTTTCTTTAATATCTCTGCATATCAGCATATCATTGTATATATAGCTGGTTAATATACATGATATACATTATATCATTGATATAATTGGATTAAATATAAATATATATTTTTTAATAAAACATAATTCAACTTCAATGACAGTAGCATTCCCTTTATATGGTATGGGGACCTCAGAGGGAGAATTATCCCTCAAGAACACCTCATGATAATGATGAAGCTGAGACATTTCTGGGTTTATCGAGAATAACCGGAGCATTTACATTAGTGACAGAAAAAAGTGGCTAAAATTAAGCTGAGTCACAAATATATATTTCAAAGAATGGAAAACTCAACTCCACAACAATC
>VZTB01003390.1:213406-238667 GCA_013397245.1 Thryothorus ludovicianus
AGTCTCCTCTCCTCGAGTCTCCTCTCCTCGAGTCTCCTCTCCTCGAGTCTCCTCTCCTCGAGTCTCCTCTCCTCGAGTCTCCTCTCCTCGAGTCTCCTCGAGTCTCCTCGAGTCTCCTCCTTCTCAGTCCTCTTTAACCCAGATTGACATTCACTTAGGTACAGATAATCTCTAAAAATATGAATAACATGGTTGTTATGAAAATGTGCAATCATGTGATTACTTACTTGTTTTCACAATTTTATTCTTCCTCCTGAAGATCAAACTGATGAGAATAATTATGCAGCTTTTGCATGTAAGCACATAGAGTTACATATAATGCTTTGAAAAAATTTTATTCTCATTTCTAGATTTTGCCTTCCTAGCTCTTGGGGGCATATATGGCAAGTTGGAAAGCTATCTGCTTTGGTTTCTAGGAGTGCAGTGAATTTCAGAGGCCCTTTTTTCTAGTCTGTGGGTATTGTGTAAAAGCTGAGGACCCCGAGGAAAGCCTTATGTGCATCTCAGCAAGACTGGCAGTCATGGCTTGAGCTGTCCCACCTGTCCTCAGAACCTGCATCTGGGAGGTGGAATTTGGTATTTATGATCATTCACATTTCAAAGGATACCTACAGCATCCAGGTGAAACACACAACACTGAGAACATCACCTGGTACCATGGCACTGATCAGCTTTTACATAGCAGGGACCTGACTTGAAACATTCCAAAGGAGCGCTTGTAAAGAAAGATTAATATCTCTGTTGAGGAGAAAGTAAATCAGGATCCTCTTAATTTCAGTGTTTGATTAAGTTCCCTCAGATTTTATTCTTCTAAAGTTTAAATCTAAAATAACACAAAGTTTCACATCTATTAGTTCCTGAAAAGCACAGGTTTAGTGTCTATAAAAAGATCCCTAAACACAGTGGCATCTTACATTTTTCTTCTGCATCAGAGAAAAAACCTGTTTCTCTGGACACTCTGTAGCATATAAATGACTGACATTTTTAAAACTAAAAACTAAAATTAACTTATATTTACAATAGCAATCCAGTACCAATACATTATCACGTTTGATTTATTTTGATAGCTAACCAAGTTCATAGCAAATCACAAGTGAATGTAGTAGGTTGTAGAAGAGAAAAAATGGAAGAAGTAGCAAGTATGATTCAGTAGTTGTAAAACAGTAATGTTATTTGCTATTTTATTTGAGGTTATGGACTGTTCAGCATGTCTTACCACAGAGAGAAAAAAAAAGAACACAAAACCCAGTGTGTTCATGATAAATCCCATGATTTTGTCTCCAATATTAACTGCTAAATATGCTAATACTTCACATTTCATGATGGACTATGTCTGGTTACATGACTTGTAAATCATGTGAAATCCTTTAAAATTAATGCCCTTGAGAGCTGTAAATTTTATGAACCAAAACTGAGCATTTTAAACAACCTTCCAGTGGTTTTTATGAGACTTTTCTATGCCTCATTAAAAACCTGGTTTGTGCTTTGACTAACACAAATTTTTTTCCATCCTTTTTTTCCCCTAATGTAGTACTTAAAAAATGTCCTCCAAGCTGAAATTATGTAGTTGTAGTGATTGTAGTGGTATTTTTTTGTCTTTCACTCTTTAAACAGTTTATAATTCTATGAAACTGACACTTACCTTACTCTTAAATTAGAATATGGCTTTTACTCTTCATTTTATCCTTCATTAATTCTCAGAATTAAACAACTTTAACTATCACAAACAGTAAACAATTGCTTCTGTGTATTGATTAAACCATAATATGTTACTGTGGCCTAAATGAGAGCATTTAAACTCATACCCCTGGTGTAATTTTGGGCTAAACTGCTGAATACCAGCATTCCAAAATCAATTTGAGTATTAAGGCCCAAGTGATAGATCACAGATGTCTTACCTATTAAGAAAGTGCAACAACATTATATTAAAAACAAGTCTCTTGCTAAATACACTTGCAGTTTTCATGCTCAGAAAATATTTCTTTTTTCTTTTCATATATAACTGCCTCTTGTGACAAAATGATAACACACTTGTCATCAATCAGTTCTAGGACATACAGGAAATTGTGAATACACAACAGAGCTTCCTCAGCATTTGACTCAAGTGGAACATTTTGAAATTCAATTAAACTTTAAATCAGTAAAAGGCCTTTTCCCATTGACATTTTCCATGGTCTATATTTATTCTGTTTAAGTAATTTTTAACTCATTTTCTTATATTTTAATTTTTTTCAGGCCATGCATTATATATCAAACTCAAAGCACAATCTGCTTCTTATGTCACACATTTCTTTAGTTGCTACCAGTTTGATGATTTCAACAAAGATTTGTGAGAACAGATAGAAAAGGTAGCATTAGCTTTTCAGCAGTTTACAAAGCAAAAACTTTTGCTTGGGTGCCTGGTAATTTTGTCTCAGAGTGCCTTGCTGGGCCTTAACACTTCTGCTGCTAATGAAAGAAGAGGATAACCTGACTCTCTGAATCAGCAATTTGTTCAATAAGAGAGGGATTATTTCCACAGCTGTTCACTTAATAAGGACTTTATTTCCACACCTGGATATGTTTTGATATCCTGTCTTCAACTGGCAGTGTTAGTATAAGTCTCAAAATTTCATGTTATAGTCCCAGCAAGCAGAATTTTAAATAATTCAATTTTTATAAGCAAACAAGAAGGGAATGTCTTTGCTCCATCTCAGTTTCCAGCTGGTGATAGTGAGAGGTAAATTGACTCTTGTGTCTTCAAAACTCAAAGCAGATGAAAACAACATTTGTTTTGTTTGTGTTAATACTTTCCTGAGGTCTGTTCTCACTGAGCATTGCATTACTGCTTTACTTGGATCAGGAATATTATCTCAAAATGTTTCTCCAATGCCCTCTGCTTACGGTGCTTTTGTGCACACTATGGCTCAGCATGCTTGATTTGAATTCCCTTTGGATGGAACTGAACTTCAGTGAACTCTCCAGGTATTCACTGAGTGGGAGCTCAGGCCATGGAACCAGACAAGACTTGGCCTGAAAGCTCCTTTTCCTCCCCATGCTTGAAATGTGTGTACCATGGACACGGCGTGCTCAGCACAGTCTGGTTTGCTTGCCAGGGCTGTTCACATTGCTAAACTTGACCAGGGAACAAAAACAAAATCCCTCTTTTTCCTTTGTACTTACAAAATAAAGTTGTTATGAAATGTAAATGCCTGAGAACATGAACTTGGAAAAACTTGATGTCAATCACTCTATGCTAATGAAATGCAAATGTCTGTTTATAAAATTAGTTTCACAAGGAATTGCTTAATGTCTGTTGGCCTGATATTTTTTGAAGATCAAGATTAAAGCAGCTATATGCATGTTACTTTTCACTTAAGTGAACGAGATTACACAAAGTTGGTTGGAGAACAGACATCCTTACCATAGGCTGCATTACTGTGGCTAAGATTGTTTTACAACTGACATTTTTAAGAAAATCATTTCATATTCAGAAAGATGAGTAGGTTTACCAGACAGGAGCAGGAACATACTGACCTCATCTAAATGGGTACAGGCTTATAGGAGCCCTTTTGATGAAGGTTTTATAAAAATGTCAGACAGAATGATTTTACAGACAGCAGACCCCATGAACCCTCATATGGTATTTTTAAAAGTACTTGCATGCACTTGTAAGATGATGAATGCACTAATATTGTGAGAGAGGAATACAGTAGGGTGCAGAAGATCTAGCTGGGTCTCTAAGTTAAAGATCAAAAAAATATATACTGTTGCTCAAATTTTTTTAATTTTAAAACTATCCAAATTTCAGAGACAGGATTATGACCTCTTTGAACTTGCTACCATTCTAATATTGGAATGCTTGCAACTGAAATATTACGGTTCAAGTTCAACAGGCAAACAAGTAATTCCAGATAAAAACACGTACTTTTTTCCCTACTCTGTTATTGCTTTAAACAAACTTAGAAGGCTAGAATGTCTCCAGAGAGTAATCCAATCAAAGATCATTCAAGAGCTAAACCAGGAGGATTATTCCCATTCTGAAGATGCTTATCTCTCCAGTTGAAAAGGGAGCGTAACATGAAGTAAATGCTGACTCATTAGGTAACCACAGTTTAGTATGAAAATTCCCATTCTCAGTGTCCATTTAAAACTTTTATGACGGATGAAAAAATTCCCTTAAATCTTTTTATCATTGCTAGTTTCTGTTCTCAAGTCCTAATTCTTTCCTCTTTTTTAACTTATTAGGATTGCACATATGATATCACTCCATTGGCACAAATGGCTGTTTGAGCAGATTTCTGAGCTCAGGTCAGTGCTGTTCACCATTAACCATTTTCTTCCATCCCAGTATTGTCCTTGTCTAGAATGAGCCTAGATTTAATTAATTAAACATCATCAGTGCTGTTTCATAATCCAACTGCTTAGAAATGCTCAGATCAGCTGCTCTGATGCTCAGATGCGGCCAGAGTCAGTGAAGAAATGGGGTTTTGTGGGTCATGGGGTAGCTCAGTGAAGAGATGGGGTTTTGTGGGCCATGGGGTAGATCAGTGAAGAAATGGGGTTTTGTGGGCCATGGGGTAGCTCAGTGAAGAAATTGGGTTTTGTGGGCCATGGGGTAGCAGTGGCTTGTACAATATTGTAACCTCAGGGCATTTCCTGACCTTCATTACTCTTCCAACCTCTTTGCAACACTGTGGGTGCCAGTGAGAAAGTGAAAAGGTAAAATCAGTGTATCCACTCCTGCCTAAGGCACTGTATTTAATCCTACTGCCCCACTTGGAATGTGAAACCTGAGATTACCCAGGATTTCCATGGGTAGGAATGGAGGTTTCTGTGCTGCTTTAGTACAAGTGTACATTCTCACTCACCACAGAATGAAAGGCAAAGAAATCCTCATGGTTACCAGCTGAATATCCCTGGTTTTGAAACAGGGTTTCACTTAGTCAGTGTATGTAAAAAGCATCCTTCCCAAAATTACATCACATTATTTCTGAATATACAGTAATTTTTTTATGGAGAAAATTAGTAAGAAGTTCATTTTAATTCAGTCTACCCCTCCTTAAAGCAAATATTCAAAACCATTTTGCAAAGCTTTTATATGAGTTCACATTAATTCAGATCCTTTCAATTGCTATATAGCTACATATTGAATTTTTATGTAATAATAAAAATTAAAATTTCTGGGGATATTTAGAAAACTTGTTTTATTTTCTTAAACTGACAGTTCCATTTGAAACAAAGGTAGATAGTTATATTTTATTAATATTTCTAGTAGTGGAATTATGAGTATAATTTCTTCTAGTTGTTGTTTACTTTCAAAAAAATACTTAGGAAAGAAAAATCCATATAACTAGAAAACTCCAAACACTACATATTTCATTTACAATAGTCACACCATGGTTGCAAAGGAGCATATTTTTAACTTTATTTCCAGAACACAGAATATTCTGCTTTGGAAGGGAAACACAATTCCAAATTTTCTTGCAATTAGGTTCTCAACTTTTGTACCATCAGATATGTGTGTTTTGGTTACACTTCTTTAATTTTTGAGGGGGATATGGGATTTGTGTTGTTTTGTTTTTTCCTGAGATCTGCTTTAAAACGGTGAAGTGTTTCAGGGCAATCTCATCTATATCTGAAATAATAAGTCCTGATGTGCCTCAGGTGCAGAATGAGTCTATGCCCAGCCAGAGCTGTCCAGTGCTCTAAATTTCAGAATGCTTATTAGCTAGAATCCACTGCTGTACCTGAGCAGGATAAATCTGGTTTTGGTACATTTATTTGAGCTATGCAACATTTCCAGGTTCAAAGAGAAAGGGATTCATGGTAGCCTGAGCTTTATAAATTGTAATAAAAATAAGGTTATGCAATGAGCTTCAAGGCATGGGTATTATGAGAATTTTTCATCACCTGGACTACCCCATCCACCTTGATTTTTTCTTTTAATCTACATAGCTATCCTATCAGATATCTCACAGCACAGAGATAATTACATCCAAAACAAACAAGCTTACCTTCTCAGTTTGACTCCTCTCCAGCCTGCTGGCCTCAGCTCTTTAGTTCTTGACACAGCAAATTCTAATCACAAACTTAACTCAGAAGAGCAGCAATTCTTGTTAGTCCCTGCACTTAGTATGACCTATTTAAGATATCATCCCATCCCTGCTAATCTTGGAAATTCAATCAATAAACCTGGTTCTGCTCTTTCAGGTGCCTGCCCTAACACAACCATTAAATGCAAGTGCAGTGACCTTCCCCAGCCCTGATATCAATCAAATGCCAAATGCCACTGCTAGCATTGACCTTCATCTTATCTCTGCAGGCTTTGTAGGATCTCTCAGTGAAACACAGTGGTCAGACTTGATTCTAATTCTAAACCAGATTCTGTCATTGGTATAAAAATAAGATGCTGCAATGACCTTGATTAACTCAAGTAATAATCACAAACTCTCTCTATATATGACTCACTTGATTTGTTACTTTCTGGTCATAACTTCCTTCCAGTGGCAGTGTCTGGAACTAGAGAAAAAACACAGTTTTTACCTCATGCTAGTTTTATTCTCATATAGTCAAGCAATTAAGCAAGCCTCAGATAAATTCAACCAGTTTTTCCAAAGTCAGACCCTAAGTCTGACTCAAATGTAACACTACTGTAACAGTCAATCAGCAGCCCTCTGCTGGCATTCACTCCTACTTAGTATGATAAAATGCAATAATTTTTCTTGCTAAGCTCAACACCAAACCTATATTTAACACAGTAGTTTATTGGTGCCCTCTAGCCAAGACCAGAACAAAATGTATCTAAAAGCCTAGCTCTGTGTGTCAGGCAGAATTCATACTTGACATTAATTCTCAAACTTTAGCTGTCCCAAACACCTCTACAGGCCTAAACACAGCCTTAACACAACAAAGCACTCACCCCTCACAGTCTCAGGACAAATTATGTGCTGAATCTGGCAGAATTAATCCAGGAGTTAGTTCTTCAACCTCTGCTACACTGAGATCTAACTGTGGGCTAAAATAATCCCTCCCCTGCATCTTGCAGGGTCTGACCAGCCTTTCTTCCTCTCCCAGGGATGATCTGGAAGTCCTCAAACACCTCATGATTCACCTCCCCTATTCCAGGATTGCTCATCATTGTTAGACATGCAGCATTTTCAGGCAGAAGCATGGGATTGCTCCACACCTAACCACAGCCATAATGAAAACCATTCTAATCCATTCTCCTCCTGAATTCTGTGTAAGAAATTTGCCCGTGTCAGCAACAACCTTTATTGATCTTAGCAGTACCAAGATATACAGCTGTCTCCACTGTTCTAAATTTTACTGCTGCTCTAGCAGTGGTGGCAGGGATCTCCTGAGAGTTCCTGGTCTGACAAAGTGTCCCGGCTGGGCGTTTTCAGAGAAGTCACTCACAGCACTAACGTGCAGTTTAATGTTAATTCTTGAGCCAGAGACAGATTCTGCTGTATGCTGTCAAGAAGAGATTAAGACTAGAATTAGAGGACTGGAGAGCAGGAAGGCACTGGGAGATTTATTGCTCACTCCTGTGAGGCTGGGGTAGGAGTTTTTCACAAGTGAATGTTTTAAGACACTGTTAGGAATTGATGAGTGCTGGCACTGTAATTTCATTAGGGTTAAGACTAGAAGTAACAGGATTTAAAGAACAAAATGTATCTATATCGTGACAGATCCACAGAGTTAGGGTGTAACTTTTATGCCCTTGTAATATCAGTCTTTTCCCCTGCCCTGACAGGCTCCAGGGGGAAAAACAGTTTCCACCCTCATAGTGGCAGCAGTCATAAGCATCAGTCTTAATCATAAATTCTAATACAAATTCTGCTGGATAAAATCCCGTTGTTATCATCAATATCTGCAATTCTCTATCAGTCTTCAGACTTCATGTTGGTCACAGGCCACAGATGGCTTGGAGGCAATCATATTGACATTATAGAATCAAACAGGTCAGCAGATCAGGAATTCGTGCTTCCAGATTTTCAGTTTCAGAAGAGACCCAGGTAGCACTCACAAAAGCAGGAAAAAGCATATTTAATAGAAATAGTAGTCAGCCTTATGTAATGAATCAACAATAATATTTGGATTGTCAAATTACAGTATCATAAATAATCAATAAACAATTTCTTCCATCAAACACCTAGCTCCTCCCTGGTTCCTGCAGAAGTCAATGAAATGTTAGACTCTGTCATTTTATATATAGAAGAATGATTCTTATTCTTTAGCAAGCCATAGTTATTTCAGTTTAGATAAACTTTTCCCAATTGGTTTTCCACTTCTATTGCTTTGTCTGGAAATTTATATAAATAAGAACAGCAATCTAACCATAATTCCTCAAAAACAAACAAACAAACAAAAAAACCCCTTAATTTTTCAATTTTACATATAATCAAGACCAAGTATCTTCACAATTTTCCAATTTACACATGATTATATGTTTATACTTATTCATCTTCTTAGCCATCTCTTAAGACAACTTCTAATGTTAGTTAACTTGAAGGTTAAGGCCTTTATATATCAAAGTTCATTCCCCCCAGCTGCTGCTGTCTTAAGCTGTAAAGCAAAATCAAGTTCTAACTCAAATCTTGCCAGTCTCAACTATAACACTTTATTTGTTCTTATCTTGTGCTTGTCTGTTTGCCAAAGCAGGAGGGGAGAGCGTTCACAGAAGAGAAAGACAATTACTGGTCTAGGATGTGCAATTGTTTCAGAGTGAGGACTAGACTAGGTTATATTTTAGGAATACTCAGGTCACAGAACTGCTTTAACTATTGTGGTAAAGTTTGTGTCTTGAATACAATTCAGGCAAAAGAAGAACAAATAAATTGAGTCACACAAGGCTGGTAAGAATGCTCTGGTGGACAGAAATAAGTGTAGTACTTTAGTCTGGACCAGGATGAGTTCACTTGTCAGCAAAATGTATTAAAGTTTGAATCAGTAATATCTAAATGGATAGTTTTACTGCTTAAATGCTTTTATATTCTTGTGGCTAAGATGATGAAAATTTACAGAAATTATCAATTTTTTAAAATAAATTCTGGATGAAGAAGTGGCTCAGCTTCAATCCAGGGGTCAGGGCAGGAAAGACTAAATGGCTAAGATTATTGCTATGGTCAGAAAAAGTCTGACATTTAGTAACAAAGAATGTGATAATCTCTGCTTTAAGGGCAGAGTTTTTGCTTTTTGAGGGAAGCAAGATACAAGGCTTGTGGGGTTGGGCGGAGCTGCAGTGGTGTAGTTTTAACTTGAGGGGTAATCCTGAACAAGAAAATGAAGGCTTTTAGAGTACAGAAAAGCAAAGAAAGATACTTGGTGTTAAGAGATAGATTGCTGTTTGGGAGTTAGGTTAGTGTCTAGCCTTCCAAATGTGTAGAGTTAAAATCCTGGGTGTCAGTGGGAATTGAGATTATGATTTCTGGTCCTAACCTGGTGTAACTAGGCTATGATTTTGGTATAGCATGGATCAGCTCTCAAGCTGAAAGCAGCAGTTGATGAGGTACATCAATTTCTATATCCTCTCAAGCAGTTAATACTGGGATCAGAGGCATCAGCAGAAACAAATAATTCAAAATCTGATTTTCAGGGATATGATAGTAACTCATGGAGTTTTGTAGACTAATTATGTTTAAAGTTGAAAGGCAAGAGACCTCAATCTCCTGTTGGGAAGATCAAGGAAGAAGGACTCACACGAGGCCTGTTTGAAAGTGCAAAATGTTGTGGCACCATTCTGGCAGCAGGTGGGATTTACTGCACATCTGGAAGTTTCATGTTGATGTCAGTGTTAGATCTGGGGTTAGGACTCAGCAGAAGCTGAAATGCCAAGTTTGTTTCTCAAATACCACAGGACAAAATAAGGGTTTGTATTGATGTATGGCCATCAGCTGAGGGCATAATGAGGTACTCTGCTGTAGTGGTAATTTGGCTCCAGGGAAGATTGCAGTCTCAAGTGCATACATTGGAAATATCCTAATTTCTAATACTAAAATGAGGATAAATGACCATAGGAATGTTAAGGGAGACACACTGGAGTTGCAAGGTTATGACAGTTAATTCAGAGTTAGGAATTCATTTTAGGAGATCAGGGACTAATGATTGATTTTAATTTATTGCTGGTTGGCTGGGCAAAGGCAATGGTCAGCAGATTGAATGCTTTGTTTTCATTCCAGGGTAATAGCAGTGGTGCCTGAGTGGGCATGATTGCACATGTGAATATGTAAGGATCTACATATGTATAGAATATATTTGTATAAAATATATGTATCTGTACACAGGTAGGTATTCATAGAGTTAAATTTTGACTTAGGACTGAATCTAAGTTAGTTTTCAGGAATAGTTCTGAACTGAATGACCAGAATAACTGACTATTGTATCCTAATTTCTTACATTCTTGAACAAAGAAGTCTTTTTGAGGCAGTCCATGTTATTAAACATGGAAAGAAAACTCAAGCTACCAAACTTTCCAGAACACTGACTTGCTGAATTCAGAATGCCCTGCAAACAGATTATATACACTCCAGAAGTCAAACAGGGCTCACCTGGCTCTGATATTAACATGTATGTGCAGCTGGGAAGGCAGTAAAATTCAGCACTGCCTTTAGCCACTAAAGCTAAAGGGAGCAGCAACAGCATTGCCTGCAGACCCCAGCTAAAGCTGTGCCAGTAAAGGCATCAAATTGTATTTCCTTTCAGCCTAGGAGAGATCAACCAAGCAAGAAAGAGTAGAAAGATTTCAATTTCTACAGTAGTCTGTCCATTGACTTGTTTGTTTTTCCTCTCTTCAACACCAATTACATGAATACATGCAGAAAAAACAAGCATTTAGCTTAATTATTCTACTGAAAACATCCATTTGGGGCTCCAGAATATAAAAAGTGAGGCCGGGTAAAAGGAGAATTTTAAAATAATTAGTTCTGGGTTTAACTTTGTTTCTTACAAAAATAGGAATCAGATAGAAGCAAGTAATTACTTCATTGGTTACATTGTTCCTTCTTGTTAACACATAAAACCAATTATAAAAAATGTAGATATTTTAATATAATTACTACATTGATTCATTTTTCCTTGTTCTTTTTATTTCAAAGGAGCATGACAGATAAGTTGCTACTATAATCAGTTTAAAATGAACTCTGTGCTGGTAAATGAGGTCAGACTAATGGTCTTCATAAATGAAGTCTTCAGAAGTAGTGTTAAATAAAAAAAATAAAAATTGTTACTTCCTCTACTTAAAATTTTGATTTTTTTAAAATATAAATTGAAATGCTTCATTTAGTTGCATTTATTTAGAATTGTAACAATAGTTCCCTATAAGATTGAAAATATAAATGCCATTTATTACTACATTTTCCTATCAGTTTGGTCTAGCACCAAACTGTAGCCATATATTTAAATGTATACTCTGCCTATTTTCTCACTATTTTCACAGTTTTTAAAGAAAATGTGGCATCATTTAACCTGGTGAAATATGTAATATTTAATAAGGCAGAGTTTTTTCAAATAAGACATCTAATACATGTAATTTCTTGGTTTCTGATTGAAATGGAAACCAAAATATTCATAGGATGACAGAAGCTGAATGGAAGAAAGCCTTTGAAGTGAATTTCTATTATTGCATTTGACACTTCCTATGGTAAAGTACATTCCAATCTAATAAATGTATTTGTGAAAAAAGTTCCCTAGTTCTGGCTGAAAACCCATTTCCATTAAAATCAGCACATAGGCTCTTGTAGGCTGTGAGGGGTTTGAGATTTCAGTTATTCTCATACATATTTTTATACCAAGTCAGGCACAGGCACACAGGCAGAGGGGCCCTGGCTGTGCCTAAAATGGACCATGGTGGTGTGGGTTCCCCAAATCCTCATTCCTCTGCCCATCCCCTCTTTTCTCCCTCCTTGAAAACCTTCTCATGTCTCTGTTTAAGACAGGATCAACATGAGCTCATAACCTCAAATCAGGTTTAAGAGAAAGAACCACAGCCAAAATGAGGTACCTGCTTTTCTCTTTTTAGCTGCCTTGGACAGCTCTTCTCAGCCCTTTGCCCTTTGTGGCAAGGGACTCTCAGGATGAGACACTGCCCATGGCTTTAGCTCCTAAAAGATTGGAAACCTCATTTCTCATGGCCTTTACCAACTGAATTTAAGAAATTACTTTTTAGTATTTTAGGCAAAGCATTTAATTCTTTTAGGAGAAAAGGAAAGATTTAAAGCACTTTAAATCTTTTTTTCTGTCATAATTTTGGAGGTGTTAAATAAAATTTATTACTTTTGGTTCGTGTTGTGGGAAGTGTTAATCAGACAAGCAGTGCAACTATAGAAGCCTTTTCATCACATATAAGCACTTTAATCATTAAATGTGGACTCCAATCCTATTTAAGTAAAAGACATTTTGGCAGCAGCACCCATGTGTTGTTTAAAAAGTGTCCATCCTTCCCTGTAGTTCTTTATGGCATAAGGAAGTATTTCACAGATAAAATTGATCAGCTGAAACTCACTGTTCTACAGTGGAAAAGTTCAGGGTAGTAACAGAACATTGCCAGTCTCAGAGATAGTTCCTGTTTTTACATTTCTCAGTAGGAACACAGTTTTTGTCTAATAATTACAAATTCCTTTGTGGAATTCCTTTGATGTCACCCGAGTACTTAGATACAGTTGAATAAATGCTGTCAAGAAATGGACAGAAGTTACCTTTAGTTGGATAAAAACTGACACAGTCCCATTCCAAACCTCTAAAAGCATTTTCCATGAGGCAAACTCAAAGCCATAGTAACTTCTAGACAAAAAGAGATATCAATTACACTTTCCTGAAGAGTAAAATGCTTTCTAGAGTTGTCTATTTTTCTAGTTTTGAGGAAAAGTGACAGAAAAATCTGTCATAAACATCAAAAAAGAGAAAAAAATATCAGACTGGCACAGTCTAACACATTAACTACTTACAGATTGGGAAGATAAAAGCCCCGGGCTCCTCCTAGAGTTCTTGCAAACATTTGTACAGCATGAAGTCTTCACAAAACTTTTGAAACGTTGGTCTCACAACACTGACTCTGCTCTTCTAAATGTGGGAATCTTATAGGGAATCCTGAAGATCTACACAGTTGCTTTTGAAACTATATCATGATAGATATTTACATTTAAAAATTTCAGGGAAAAAATATGCATAATCACTATGAAGTAGCTCTTGATTTCATGAAATGCATATGAATATATGTGTATACACAAATTTCAGTTAAAGCTGTGTAAGATCATGGCAATGTGCAAGTGGGGAGACTGTGAAATTAGAGTTATTAATAATGAATATTCTTGTCCCATTTGGAAAGAGTTGGAAAAAAATGATAATTCAAAACCACAATATGGGAACCACTTTGTCCAATGCACACTTCTGGATATTTGAACAAATAAAAGTAAATTGAAATGTCTTAATTAAAAAGAAAAAGAGAAAAAAAAGAAGAAAAAATATCACATATTATTTGCAGAGGCAAACTCTATTTTCTGTGTCTCAGATCTTGACTCTAAAGTTCTGCTAACATGAAAAAGAAAATAAAAAAAAAAGATGAGCTTAGATTATACCAGTTATTGTTGCTTTCCTAGCACCAGTAGTATTTTCAGTCCTGTCATTTTGTCTTAATGAAGCAATTAAGAGAAAAAAAATCTAAAAAAAAAAAACACCACTTATTTTTTTGTGATGGACTTCAATGGACAAGCCATTTTAAAGTGCTTACAAGACAAAAGTTATATGATAGAAATACATACAAAGCATATATAGTGAAAGGGATATATGAAATAACAGATGTCATTACAAATATACAAATTTCATAAAACAAAATGGGAGAGAAATTAAGCAAAAATTGGATACAATGTGAGGTGTTTCTTCCTTTGTGGAGGAAAATGCAAACATTGGGATCCAAGGCATTCGAGAAACTTTTATCATTTTGTGGATAATAATAACATCCATACTGTGTCAGTCAGGAAAAAGGACTGAGCATTAAACTTCCATCCTTGATGTTTTAAACAAAAGAGGAAAATAATCCATAGTAATTTCTATTGCTAAGGGAAAACGTATCCAAGTGGGTCCCAGAACAGAAAATAATTGATACTTTGCACTGACAAATACTGCCTCATCAGAGGAGGCTCTATAGGGTCAGCTGGCTGATGCTGAGGACCCCTCTGGGGAGCAGGAAGGGGGCAGGATCCCATCTGCTTTTTCCTGAAGTATAGGAAAATCCTTGAGAGTAGAATATATTTTTTTACTGTCGTTTTTCTTGCTTACTTGTTCTGAACTTATGCCTGACCAGATTGCTACACATACCCAGGTGTAGGAGGTGCACGGTGAGATTCCGAGAGGGCTCATCATCAGGGCCATGACTGAAGTACCTGCTGCTTTACTTCATTAAGCAAGAGCAAAGAAAGCAATGCATTCTGCCATTTATAGCCCTCAAAAACATTATTATTGACCACACTGAAGCATATATGAGCTGCATTGAAAGGAAGCGTTTGGATTTCCCACTACGAGTAAAGCACCTGCTCTGATGCTTTTGGAGGAATTAATGAAACCCCTAAATCTCAGAGCAGTTTCCTGATAGACTTAATGAATAGCTGTCAGCACAGCTGGCACTAATTGGCATGCTTCTGGGTGCCCTGAAGGAGAAGGAGCCAAGTGGATAATAATCTCATACTCCTTTGATTTATAAATGTTCATAGTCAGACTGACACTTCATTTCTGGGACTGTACATTGATATTCGTATTTTTGTTTGTATGCTGATCCTTGTTCTGTGCACATGCAGGGATAGTAACGTCTCCAAAATGTCAGGTTTGTGTTTTTCCAGAAAGCCCTGTGGAAGAATTTTAACAAAAGTGATTATGTGGGCAGGAAGGAAAAGGAAAAAGGTTCAAGTTGTAAAAGGAAAAAATATCGAACTTCTATGTGATACCTACAACCTCAATTTCATCAATCATCCAGCTATTGTGATAATTTAAGTAAATCTAGACATCATTGATTCTCCCCAGACTAACTCTCATGAGATCTCTGGCTTTCAAAGCTTTGCCAGAGTCAGAAGGTTCTCATGAGTGAGTGATATTTAAGGGCAGGTTGCATGCTTGATGGGTTATACCTGTCTCAAAGAGAGAAAAGGAGTTATCAGGGGTCAGTGAAATACATTTGAAGGGGAAAAGGGATAAAACCAAAATCACTCAAAATAAGCCTGGGGACATCACACCAATATTTGAGGGATGGTTGCTGGTGAGGTCCTTTGGTCTGCTGTCTCAGTGGGGCTGGAGATCAATGAAACGGTAAAGACACGAGGGTTATTGATGTGTTAGGAATTTTAGAAGTGCCTGAGAAAGATCACACAGGAATTAGGGCAATTAGACATTCAAAAGGCTGTTGGGATCAACAATCCAGCTGAAATCCCCCTACGCTAATGCACATGGGCAACAAAGAGGAACTGGAAACTATTGTGCAACAGGAAAACGATCATATAGTTGTCATCCCAAGATGTGGTGGGATGACTCACACAATGGTTACAAACCTCCCACCCAGGAGGAAAAGGAAAATGAAATATTCTATAACCAGCAGAGAAGTCTCATAATCACCAGTCCTTGTTCTCGTGGAGGACTTCAGCTTAGCAGATGTCTACTGGAAATACAATCAGCAGAGAGTAAAAGTGTAGAAATAATAGTGTAGAAGTTTCCTAGAGTGTGTGGGAGATAAATTCCCAGTACAGCTGTGAGGGATCCAGCTAAGGAAGATGCTCTGCTGGACTTGCTGTTTGTGCTAAGAGAGGAATTGGTGGGTGATGCCTTTGGCAGCCATTGCAGCCAGATCAGAAATTCTGAATTCTTAGAGAAGTAAGGGTGGTCAGCACAACTGCCACCTTATACTTCCGTAGGGCAGACTTTGTCTGTTTTGGATACTGTTAGAGTCCTCCAAGGGACAGTCTTTTAGACCTCCTTTGGCTTCAGAGGATACTGAGGGAGCTGTAAGAAGAGCTCACTGAGCCATTTTCTGTCATTTACCAGCAGTCATGGATAACCAGGAAGATTCCAGTTGACCTGAGCTCAGCAAATGTGATGCTAATCTACAAAAAGATCTTGAAGGACCTAGACAGGTCAAGAAGGTCTAGAAGACAGTCTGACCTCTGTGGCAGAGAAGAACATGGAACAGGTCATCCTGGGTGACATCACGGGTAGGACAATCTGGGGATCAAGTCAAGCCAGCATGGATTTATGGAGGGCAGGTCCCCTTGACCAACCTGATCTCCTTCTATGACAAGGTTGCCTGTTCACTGGAGGAGGGAAAGGTCATAGATGTTGTCTACTTGTGCTTCAGTAAAGACTTCGACATTATTTCCCACTGCATTCTCCTACAGGAAACTGGATGCTGGATTGGATGGATGCTCTGTTTCCTGGGTAAAAACTGGCTGTGTGGTCAGGCCCACAGAGTGGTGGGGAATGGAGTTATATCTAGCTGGGGCCAGTCACCAGTGGAGTTCTCCAGAGCTCAGAAGTGGCCCCAGTCCAGTTTTACATCTTTACTGATAATCTGGAAGAGGGGAGCAAAAGCACCCTGAGAATCTTTGCAGATGACACTGAGGTGATCTGCTGGAGGGCAGAAGGCTGTGAAGAGGGATCTGGACAGGCTATGTGGATGGCCCAAAGCCAATTTTATGAGGTTCAAAAAGGCCAAGTGCCAGGTCCTGCACTTGTGTCACAACAACCCCAGGCAGAGCTGAAGGCTGGGGGAAGAGTGGCTGGAAATGTGCCTGGGGGAAAAGGAGCTGTGGGTGCTGGTCAGCAGCTGACCATGAGCCAGGTGTGCCCAGGGGCCAGGAAGGCCAATGGCGCCTGGCCTGGGTCAGCAATAGTGTGGCAGCAGGACCAGGGCAGGGATTGTCCCCCTGTGCTCAGCACTGCTGAGGCCACACCTCAAATCCTGTGTCCAGTTTTGGGCCCCTCAGTACAAGAAAGGCACTGAGTGGCTGGAGAGGGTGCAGGGAAGGGCAGCAGGGCTGGGGAAGGGTCTGGAGTCTGACAAGGAGCACCTGAGGAAGCTGGAGGTGTTCAGCCTGGAGAAAGGGACACTCGGTGGGGATCTCATTGCTCTCTCCAACTGCCTAAAGGAGGTTACAAAGAGGTGAGGTTCGGTCTCTTCTTCCAGGGAACAAGAGACAAGAGCAGAGGAAATGGCCTCAAGTTACATCAGGGGAGGCTTAAATTGAGGATGTCAGGAAAATTTTCTTCAGGGAAAGGGTTATATGGCATTGGAACAGACTGCCCTGGGAATTAGTTGAACAACCATCCCAGAGGTATTTAAAAGTTGTAGTTGTGGCACTTGGGAACATGTTTTATGGTAGACTTAGCAGTGCTGGAGTTGTGTTCAATGATCTTAGATTTATTTTCCAACCTAAATTATTCTGTGATTGCATGAGAGGTTGTTTATGTTTAGGACTTTCCAAAAACATCTCATTTGTCCATATGCCTTTTAAAACACCATTCTTGCTCAAGATTGGCAGCCGTGGTTTGAAGACAGCTGAAGATGAAACATTATTCTCAGTAACTTTTTCACTTTGCTTACTTTAAAATGTTATATTTAACAGAAATTGACCCAAATGCTTATTTAGATCTTCTCTGTTCACTGAAGCTACAGTGAACATTGCCATATCCTCAGACAGGTTCTCCCAGAAAGTCAAGTTAGCAGTTGCCATGTAGCAGAAAGTGACTAATTTTTAAAATCTATTCAGCACTTCATTTCCACTTCTGGATTTTGGCTGAAGTCCAGAATTAGAGAAAAAATTTGTTGGTAGTAGTATCGTTAACAGTAGCTTCTTCTATATAAAAATGTGTGTTTTCTCGATTGTCTAATTTTTGGGACCAATAATAATCTTTAAAAACGTTGAAAATTGCAAAGAAATCAAATTTTCTTACAAGAATGTAATACCTTAAAAATGGAAATTTGAAATGTAGGAGTAACATACTAATATAATTGAATCAAAAGAAAAGGAAATGCAATTATCTTCTTGGAACAAGGGCTTTTTAATTAAAATGGTGGCTGCATTAATCAGATCTCATATTAATACCTGTAATAAAATGCCTTATGGAGCTTTCTCAGCCTACAGAAAATGTACAGCAAAGAAGAGTGATGAAACCAAATGTTAAAAGAATAAAAATTATCTTGAAGTCTGGATGGATTAAACAGGATTGATACAGTCATGTGAATTCAGGGAGATGATTTTTTTTTTTAATTCCTTGAAATTAGGCAATGAAAAGAGGAAAAAAATGTGTATTTTAAAGCAATGTTAAAATCAAAGGATGTCCTTAGACTTCTCAAAGGAATTGTAAGAATTGGTCAGTCATACCCAGTGCTGTTAATCTACTGAGGCATCCTATCAATCACACCTCATCTGTGGCATGCCAAAGGAGACACCAGCTACCTGCAACAGGAATTCTGTCCAGCTGACCAGAGGCAGGAACATTTGAAGGCTGTCTGGATAACGACAGTGAAAGCCACTGAGTTTTGTTCCCTTATGGATGTAAAAATGATTATATTCCAGGCATGACTCTCCATTTATTGCCACAGTTTCTGGCTGTGTGTGAATCCCCTGGATGCTGCCTGTTCAGAGCACTCCCCAGGGGATGGGCTCTGCTGCCCTCCTCCTCCTCAGCAGCCAGAAAGCTCAGCCTGCTCCTGGGCACTCCCAGCTCAGCCCATGCCTCTCTCACCAGCAGCACAAAATACACACTTTTTCAAATTCTTCAGGGGATTGAAGCTGGTGAAGTTCAGGCATGTTCTGTAGCCTAATTTTCACTGGGTCTTGTTTCATTTTTGCTCCTGCATAATGTATGAAATGGCACATAAGAAAGCAAGATATAATGAAAGCAGCAGCTATAAATAAACATGAAAACTTTACCCACATGTTTTCTTAAAGGAAATCAGATAATGGAATCAGACTCTCTTACGGAAGATGGATTCTTGTCTTTCCAAGCAGTAGTCTTATGAATATTTTCATGACAATACTTTGAATGTTTCAATACCTACAGCTACCATGTTTGGAGTACTGAAGAGATATTCTTCAGCCCAGAGACATTTTCAGAAGAAATCTGACACCCTTAATGCTACCTCTAACTGCAGCATTACCTGCTGAAAGACAAAGAAAGAGCTTAAAGATTTCAATTCGCTTTCATTTTCAATTCTATTTAATTCTGTTCCACTGGATAAAGCCCTATCACTTAATAAGACCTTTTCTTGCTTTCTGCTTGAGCAAAGCAATGAACTCAAAAGTGCTTTTAATCATAATGAACACTGAATTAGGTTAGGTTTCCTATTCAATTTTTGCATATTTGCAACAGATAATTATATCTCACTTCAAAATATTTCTGAAAATGTTCCTGATTGATCCACTAAATTTAATACATATATATAACAATAAAAAAATAAGTTCCATGTTTTTAGAAAAGTTTGGTCTGACAATGTTTACTTAATTACAGCAGCTGTAAAATTCTAAGATGCTTGGGCTTATTTTAGTTGAGCAGATCCTGTGCTATGGTGAATAATGGTTCATTAAAGGAGAGCCTCCTAGGAGAGAAGTTGTCTAAAGCATAATGATTCAGATTAGCTTTTCAAAGGAATTTGGAATAGTCAGAGCCATCTTTGATCTTGTTTAGTACACCAAAATGAGGATTCTGTATATCAAGTTTGCAAGCTAAATCCATGGCAAAGGAAATTGAATAAAATGGATTATTTCCTGTGTGAGGTCATTTGATAGACTTAGTTCTAAATGCTCTCTCCCTGGAATTGCATGAAAGCTGGAGAACACACAAGCAGGAAGATGTGAATAAGGCCTGGCTAAATCCGTCTGCAGCTGACAGACTCTGAAACAAAGTTGAGTGGATTTTTCAAAGTGAAATAATAAGGCAAGTAAGGAATTTGCTGATATTTTTTAAAGGGTACATTTTTGATACATCTTCAGTTAAAAAGCAAATTCAGCACCCATGATAACCCAACCCCCACCAGTGCTCTCTCCAGGTTGTTGGAAGCCAAAAGAAGGAATCTGTGTTTCTACCAAACCTTTCTTATGTTGCCAAAGCCCAGATAAATCCATGAAGTTTTTGACCAGTTAGGGACACAGATGCATGATCTCAGATAGCTCTTCTATTCAATCTCCTTGTTTCTTTCTCAGGTCACATTCTCACCCACACTGGAAGCATTTTTACATTTCCTTTACAGGACATATCTTCCTTCTCCCAAATAGTTTTGTACTTATATTTCATTTGTCTTATTTCTTTGTCAAAAATCACAGAATGATTTTGGATTCTTTCATTATGCCTCAAATTAGGCATTTGATCATAAAATCTGGTAATTGGACATTATCTCTGATGATTGAACATGTCTGAAAATTTGAAAATTAGCTTGAGAATTGCCATGTTGCAGCATTGTTTTAAAAGTCCATGTACATAAATTCTCTAACATGCACTAACTCCTTGGGGAAAAGGGGAAAATATGTTATAGAAATATTCTTTTAACAATATATCTGCTTGAAGATATTTAGTCTGGTTGTGCTATATTGAACATGTTAGTACATGCAAGAATAAAAGATAAATCTTAAACTTCATGCCATCACTATGATTTCTTGAAATCCTGGATATATAAATTCAGATTCAATATATTTGACAACACACAAATAGGGCAATATAATTTTGGCTATTTTTTAAAAGTTAAAAGAGGCTTTTAAGATAATATAAACCACTTTCATGGAAAACTAAGGCCTTTTTTTTTTCTTTAAACTTAAAACAATTTGGGGTAAATATACAACCATCTCTAGCAACAAAGAATGGTTTTATATTTTTATTCAAAAATTAGTATAGCTTTCCCACAAACAAAAGTCATATATATCTAACCACTACAAAACAGTGTTTCCTGACCCTCATAACAGCCCATATCTTGTGCCTTTCTTTTGATTCCATAGTTTTCTTTAGATTACCATAGTTGTGTTTACTCACCATATCATCAACTTCACAGATTTGTTTGCTAGTTATTTCAAGAGACCTCCACATTTTCATTCCAATATCCTTTTTCTCATCACCATGGGAACCACTATCTTTTTTTATCCTTCAAGAATATTATGTTTTAGAAAAGCTCTCATCCTTGTAATGGAAATTTGCAGGTGAGAACAGCTTCATTCTGTATTCTTAACTTACAGACAGTTTTGCTACTCGCAGTGATTTATCATCTCTGTCGGTTCTGTCTCCACTGTAGCCAAAGGTACCATTGCAGCTCCTGGAAATGCAGTCACAGTGTCCAAATGAACACCCACTGCAGTTTCAGCACTGGACAAGGGCGAGCCTGCAGCAGCAGCAAAGGGCTCTGCAGATGTTATAAAAGCTGCTCCATAAGTCTTAGCTGCATCCAAACGTGCAAATTTTAGAGCTACTTTGGGTAAGCCCATGTAATCTGCAGCTAATACAGGTTCTCCACTGCAGATGTTACTTTGGGAGCCATCTCTGTATTTTCCTCATTTAGTAGTTTGCATTGATAAATAAGGGAAGCCAGGGGAGAAATCTAGGAGGAGAATTGGGATGTTAAAAGAACTCATTACAGAATTAACATTAAAAAGAAAAGAAACAGTGGAAGGGAGATGAATATAATTTTCAAGGCTTAAAAGAAATTTTAAATTGCCCTGAAGGATAAATAGAAGAACGACAAGTGTATTCCCAGAACAAATAGTTCTGTGCTGGGTTTCCCTCTCCTTCACATACTCTGGTTATAGGACCTTGGGGACAATATCTCAGAGACCATCACAGCAAGGAAACTACAGTAAATTTGGGAAAGATAGCCTAATGTTTGCTTCCTTTAGGGTCACCTCGATTTTCACATCCATGAACTACAACTGCCAGATGACATGATGTTATCATCTCATGGTAAACTGCATGCTAATTTGTTAATTTCTCATGGATTTGTTAAACGTTTGTGGGTTTAGCCACAGTTTTTCTGACATGTGAGAGAAGAGGATGAAGAAAGAAGGCAACTGTTTCTTAATCAGCTCAATTAGTAGCCCACATTTCTGGTGCACCTGAACCCAGCAAAGAAAATAGCTCTCACTTCTGTGCCTGGGAAGAAGGCAACGATGGGATTGGTTCCAAATCTAAAGTGGCTGAAACATTCCTCAAGACACTTCTTTTCTATGTGCAGGCACACAGTGAAATACAACTTGGCTTCTAACTGGATCCTCCCAAGCACTACCATAATGCAAATATCAACAGTTTATGACAGGGCACTCAGGTACAGCCTGCCCACAGCAGTAATCATATTTCCCATTCTGCCTCTACACCTCCTGTCAAAGCCTTTCACTCATGAGTATCTGTGGACAAAAGCCTTAGACAGTATGAGAGCTGTGCTTCATCTCCATTCTTTAGAGTCCAAGCTGTTTTCACCCCCTTCCCATCACCATTCATCAGGCACACAGATCTAGGTCTGTAACCTTAAAAACAGAAAACACCTATCTTTAGGTGGGATATTTTTCCATTTCTTTTTTTTTTTTAATATATATTTTGGTGCATTAATGCTTACATCAAAATAAAATCCTCAGACTCCATGTCATGTGTCAGAGTCCTTGTCTTTCCTGCAGAAGGCCAAGTATTTCTTTAAGTAAGCAATCTAGTCAGTTTATGATTTACTGGCGTAACTGAAAGTTACTTTTGTCTACTAATTCCTTTCTTGTTTCCTGGACCTTGCACATTCAGAGAGCAGTTTGAATCTGTGATTCATCAGCTTTACAAAAACCTCTGAAAAAGTATGTTATAAGAAGCTAGTACAGAACATAAGTTGTGATATGAAAGATGAAGTGCTGTTAGGGAGAAATAAAAGCTAAAGACAGAAAACTAAGTAGGAAATAAAAGTTCTCAGCAGGGTGAAGGGGAAATGGTTGGGTATGATCATTGACTTGTAGCACTGCTCTGTTTATCCAAACTCTATATAATGCTACACAAGTTGTGGCTGTTCCATGAAAAATAATCAAAATAATTTTAAAAGTAAAAAAAGTTGCAAAGAGATTAATTAATAAGATTAACACTGTTTTTGTGTAAATGTCCTGAAGAAGATAAGAACTTATGTAGTTGGTAAATAAAGCAAATTATTTAAAAACTCTTCTCTATTGTCACACAAAGTGTCAGATTCTAAACTGATGGAAGGAAATGTTTATTTTAGACAATTTTCAGCTAATCTGTAAAATTCATGTGGTGATTCAAACTAAGCAGGACAGACTTCAGTAAATAAGAACCGTTTATAGTTTTTGATCTCTTTGCTGAAAAGCAACACTTCAAACATATTAAAAATTTTACTATTTTTAGTGATTTTTCCTATAAGTATAAAGACTTTATGTGTGTTTTCTAAGAGAAATTAAGCAAACTAAAAATAATGCTTCCACACTATTTAATTCAGACTTTTCCAACTCATTGTTATCTGATTTTTTCTTATTTTCTTTTTTATTTCCACTTAGCTTTATTTCATTTATTTTCCTTTCATTTCAAAAGTTGAGGAATTGAAAGAAATGTCATAGAAGATTTATGACAGAGAAAAAAGTAGACATTTTTGGCTAAGTGTTCCAAAATGTATCACCGTGCAAGCTTCATAGAATCATAAAATCATAAAATATGCCAAGTGGGAAGGGACCCATCAGGATCATCACATCCTGGTGCTGCACAGGACATGCCTAGAATCACCTCATGTCCCTGAGGGTCCAAACTATTCTTTTAAGAGCTTTTTACTTTTATTTTGAAAAGTATTACTAGAAAATGTTTGACACACTTTCAGTTATTCAGGAGAATTTCAAAGTTAAAGGATCCCGTTACGTGGGGATACAAGCCCTATCCTTACAGTAGAATTTAAATTATAATTCTTTTATATTACCAAAAAGATATGTCCTGTGAGTGGGTCACGTGTTTTTCAAGTTTTGTACAAAGCAGTTGTGCCAGTTGATTAGAAAGCAGGCACACACTCTCTGCAAGGTTTGGGGGTGCTTACAGAGCTGTAACTTTTTGTTCCCTCTCCAAGGGACTGTGACACATTGCTCAGTGAGTAACTGTGCCTGATGCTTCTCACCACCCCTCCTCTCCCTCCTGTCCCTCCTCTCCACCTTGTTGCATCGGACTCTGGGACCAAAGTCTGAAAATGCAGACTAATATCCTTCATGACTGAAAGTTTTCAAAGTCATAGCAGAGTATCGAAAGTCATGACACTGCCCAGACTAAAACAGAAATATCTGCAGCCACTCAGTATCAGTGAGAGCAGAGCACACATCCTATACTGCCCAGACTGTACCTGTGTGTCTGTGTGTCTGGGTGTCTGTGTGTCTGTGTGTCTGGATGTCTGTGTGTCTGGGTGTCTGTGTGTCTGTGTGTCTGTGTGTCTGGGTGTCTGTGTATTGTTACAGAATACCCAAAATTACCCATCCACCACGTCACGTGTAGCACAGAGGACTGATGCAGCCCAGCAGGTACAGAGGGGGCTCCCCAGATTGTGACCCTGTCCCAGAATGTGCAAGGGATTTGGGGAGGAGGGCAGGATGGGGTGTGAGGGCTGACCTGGCACTGTGATGGTTTGAGCAAGCTCAGGCCATTCAGGAAGCTGCAGGTGGGGTACAGGTGCTGCTCTGGAGTGCTTTGGAGAGGGTTGAGGATTAAGGGTTTTTGAGGCAGTGACAGGAGATGGGCTGGAGGTAGGAATAGAGTCCCAGTGGGGCAAGAATTCAATGGGAAGAGGAAGACAGAAGCTCAATATACATAAAAGAGCATGCACATATATAAAAATATAAAAAAAAAATAAATATACAAACACAAATGCATTCATAAGTAAGTGGGGGGGTGATGCTGGGGTGTGTTTTGAACCTTCTGTTTGGACTCCTGAAGACCTGCAGCACCCACTCCATGGCACAGGCTCCTGACAGTAAGAAAATGCCTTTCCCTCATCCCATTCCCATGCCACACTGCTCTGTAGGAGAGTCATCATTAAAGCATTTCCAGCCCCACAGGCATGGCAGGGACTCATCTTTTTTTCCAGATTTGTTACAGAGAAGTAGAGGCAAACATTTCTCCTGTGCCCTCTGAGCACATTTTAGGAGCATGAAAATGTCAGATATCCTGTTGATCAAGGTGCCAGGGGAATTCCGTACACTGAGACCCGTTTGAGGCTCATTTTCTTGGGGATGGGGGGAGGAAAGAAGAGATAAAAGGCCAAACTCTTACAAGAGGCAGAACTGTAAGCTGTGATTCTTTGACTTCAGTG
>VZTB01003390.1:246428-267320 GCA_013397245.1 Thryothorus ludovicianus
TTTTTTTTTGAGGGGGGGTTGGGGTTTTTTGTTTGTTTTGGGTTTGTTTGTTTGTTTGTTTGTTTTTTTCCTTCTGTAAATCTATTTTTTAACTTTCAGAGATACAGAAGAGCAAGACTCACCTCTGCAGATGTGCTTGTTTTGTCTGGGGAAAATTAACTTTCTTCATAGTGACTAACACAGGATTAGGCTCTGGATTTGTGCTGAACACAGTGATGATAATACAGGGATATTTTTGTTATTGCTGAGCAGGGCTTGCACAGATCCAAGGCCTTTCCTCTTCTCGTGCTGCATCCTGGTGAGGAGGCTGGTGTGCCTGGGAGGCTGGGAGGAGACAGAGCTNGGGGAGCAGACAGAGCTGGACAGGAGACCCCAAATGACCCCAGGGATGTCCCACACTGTGTGACATCATGCTCTGCATATAAAGTGGGGGGAAAGAAGAAGGAAGGTGGGGATGTGTGGAGAGATGGAGTTTGTCTTCCCAAGTCTCCATTATTCATGATGGATCCTGGTTTTCCTGGAGATGGCTGAACATCTTCCTGCCCGTGGGAAGCAGTGAATTAATTCTTTGTTTTTCTTTGCTTGAGTGCATGGCTTTCATTTTTCCAATTAAACTGTCTTTATCTCAGCCCATGAGACTTCCAACTCTCACTGTTCCAGTTCTCTCGCTGATCCTGCTGGTGGGGGAGTGGGTGTCAAAAGAAGTACAGAGCAAAAGATTTTGAGCTCTACAAAAAGGGAAAAGGAAAAAGTGAAATATGACGAAAAAATACAAAATGCAAGTGACTGGAGCTGGAAATTTATTTCAATTGTCCTTGTTCCTCCACTGGACCATACCTCTGCAGTTGACCCAGAGATGACTGCTGGGTTGGCAGACAATATTCTTCTTTACTGAAATTGCTGTCATTTAGCACACACAGTCTATACAAAGCTGAAATAAAGCTTTTAATTAAACTAGAGAGACCAGCTTCAGGGCAGGATGTTTCTCTTGCTGTTTTAGTTAGAAAAGATGTCAAAAATGCAAGGTGAGAGAGAGCACAAACTTGAAAATGTGACAAAGTGCGCTCGTTCCTTCTAAAGCTTTGAACTATTCATGGTCTCTTTCCCATTCAATCCACTTGTGGGAAGATTAAGAGAGTGTCTTCTGGCCTGATTGCCAAAGGTGCTGAGTATTTGCCCCTGCCTTTGAGTTTTTGCTCTGTTTGCCTGGCTTCTTGTAGTGAAGCACCTCAGACTTTTCACAGGAGCAACCCCTTCTCAGCTCATCTGTGGGAGGCTGGGGATCAGCTCCACCTGGGGCAGGAAAGTGAGAACTCTGCAGTTATTCAGCGTGGCTGTAAATGCTCAAGCCTCTTCACTGTGGAAACTACACCAGGAGCAGCACTCCAAGGGACTTCACTTTACCCTTGACATATCTTGATATAACAAATATTTGTAGCTAGTATTGGCAGCAATATTTAATTACCAGCTTCTTGGTATGTAGGTACTAGGAAAATGTAAAAGTACTGCTTTTTTTACATTTTGCAGCTCTTTGCATTTTTTTGTGGTGCCCAAAAACATTATCATTCTCCATCTGAGAGCATTGTGCTAGACTGGCAAAACACCAGGGCTGGTATAAAGACTACGTCTACCACTAAATTGCTGGTGCTTGTAGTATGCAAAGTGAAACTGTTTGTTTCCCTTTCAAATAATCTGAAAGGAACCAGTGCGTTAGTCCCTCTTCAAATAATAAAGAAAATTATTTATTTTACATTTGTTTGTTTTTCAGTGATAAAAAATAATTGGCTTATTAGCTGTTTGTTCATTTACTGTCATAGAGTGTGCATCAATTTTTAGGAAATTAGTCTGTATTTAATCTACCAAAAAAAATTAGTACATGCAAAATACAAGCAGTCAATTCCATCAAGGTGACAAGGTGCAAATTAACTTTAATCCATTCTTATTCTAGTAATCATGGGGCTACTCAAAAGCCAAATGGTGGTGGTTTTGCTTGAAGAGGTGATCTGTTCTGCACAGCACTCTATCATTTTAAGTAGAGGAGTGGCAGTTTTCTATTGTGCATTAGCATATATATTAGATCCAATCTACGCACAATTTTTACATTAGCTTGCATTGATTGCAACATGAAAGGGGATAGAAATATAATGCTGCATCCCAGGCAGTTATACCAGTGCTTCCTGCTGGTACTACTTCCCCACTGTAGCTTACAAACTTTCCCAGTATAATTGACTTGCATTGCCAAGAGAGGTGAAGATGTGGAGATTCATTTCTAGTCAGGCTTTACTGTATGAATTGGTCAACAAAACTACCACAGAGCTAGATAGTGAATTTACAGAACCAGGTCATTTGCACAATTATTCATTGGAAAATGCAAATTCATGTTAAGTTGCTTGCCTTTGAGCAAAAACAACACTTGCTACATTGCGTGAGTCTGCCCAGGGCATTTAGTATAGATTAATTGCTTGTCTGTAACTTCATAGACTGTGGCATGTTTGTCACACACCCATATCTCTGCATTATAATTTCTTATATTCATGTAAATAAATTTAAAATGGAGAACTATTACCTAAATGATATAGGTGGATTTACCAGTATCTAAATTGCCTTTTATCATATTGAGCCCATACTTTTCATTCATGGTACACTGGAAAAATTATTAATGAAGTCTGTGATCCAAAGTCTGTCCCAAAATAAAACAGTTCGAAAAAAAGGGTTAGTGGATATTCAATTTGCCCAGAAAAATAGGCAAATGGAGTTGGCATGCAGATACACATGGGAGATTCTACTCTTGCTAATTTTGCTCTTTAAAAAGCTGAATGAAACACAATTTATTTGCTAAAGAAGTCTGCACTTCATATTATCAAACTTTCACTAGTTTTCCTCATACGACTTCTTATATGAAAGAATTTGTTACCCCACAACAGTCATAACTAGGGAGTAATTAACATAATTTTTTTTCTATTCCTGTGTTGGGTGGATTGATCTGGGATAATAGATATAATGAGAGCAATCACAGGGCTGTATTTCAGTCTTGAGAGGTCTGCTGACAGCAGAAACTGCCAGGATGGCAACACTGCCAAGCTGCCATGAGCTGCCACCAAGCCCAGGGCATAAACACGGTCTGGGCAATTCCTCCCCTGGGGTCAGTGCTGCTCCCAGAGATTTTCTTCAAGCCAGACACTTTCCAGAGCTGCAGGGGTGAGCTCTGGTGTGAGAAAATGTAACTGCACCTTTTCTTTTTGCTGCTCTTTAACTTCCCCAAGGAACAACAAGACTATTTCCTGGAAACAAGGAAAACCAAGAGTGTAAATGCCATATCTTTAAAACCAGATCATTTACTTAGAACTTGATATACAATAGTAGCAAAAAAAAAAAAAAATATAGAAAATAAACAAACAAGCAAACAGTTGCTTGTTAAAAACATGGTTTTCCTTTACATTTCCCTACTTTCCCTCCTGTCCTTGAGCCAGAGAAGACAGTTTGAAAATGTTTGTTTCAGGTCACAGTGAGTATCATAACAGAGCATAATAAAAAGATACCTACATTTGTATATGTAGACTTAAATCTTAATTTTGATTTAAATTGGGTAAAATTACATTTTTGGGTCATATATATATAATTTTCTTTCTACAACTGTACTAGTGTATAGGAAAAAACTCCAAACTCCAGTTATCGAGTTTCTAAGGTTTCAGCAGAAAATTGATGCCTTGAATGACCACCTTCAGGCATTTCCATTTTCTGGGTTGTTTTTTTGGCATTATATAAAGTGTGACTCTTTACAGAACAGAGCCTTCCTATTTTTCTCTGAAATAACAAAGAAATGCTCAGACTTCAACTGGGACTATTGAAAACATTTCAGAACACCTCAGAATTAAGTCTGAAATACAGCTATATCTCTTCTTTTTTTTATTCTTGTTCTATACAATTAAGGTGAGAATTATTTCAATAAGGGAGATTTTGGCTATTTTTCGAAAGGTGAAAATTCATTTTGAACTACCAGAGTCTTTATTTCTACCAAAAAAACCCAACAAAACAAAACAAAAAAACCCCCAACAGATGAAGATAATAAATATTTTTTAAAGTGCTGAACTAGATATTTCAAAGCAGTTCTGGACTGGAAATACTTGCTCTATGTTTAATTTAATTATGTTAGTCAATTAAACAATCTGAAAGAAAAATGTAGATGTGACCAGTCAGGAAAAAGGGATGTTAGAAAAAGAAGAGATGATAAAGCCATCAGCTCCTGAGAGACAAAAAGAGAAATTGATAATTATCAACTATGGAACACTGAGTTATCTGGAAACAGCTGGGGAAAAACTGCAGTATGCCATAACACAAATATCTCAGTTGACTCAATGGCTTTTAGTATCTTTGGAGATCATTCAACTTTGAAAGGCATATTTTGTGAATTCCTGCTACTTCAGTGACATCAACAGTCCCATGTAAAGTTTTATACAAAGTTCCAGTCAAGCTGGGGTTGATCTATATCTAGCATCCATTGAAATCAATGAGAATATTCTCAGTCACCAAAACCAGAATTTATCATTATTATAATGAGATTATTTATTGCTACTATTGTTGCTGTCACTACTACTACTATTACTCTTGCTATCCTGTACTTTGTAAGCCAACATTTAGAGGAAAAGGGTCTTTCACTCAGATAGAGTCAAATATTGTCAAATATTTGATCTGGAACTTTCACTAAGGTGCTTGAAACCAGCAAAGGTGCTAGAAATGCTCTCAGTGTGAATTTTTTAACAAAAGATGGTTTACCATTATGAATTCAAGCCCATGGTTACAATTGTAGCCTATTACAATTGTAAGCTAAATAACACTCTAAAAATTATAAAGGAGAAGGATTTGCAAACCTTAAGTAGGTTACTTCCCACAGTATCTCTAAAATGCAGGTAAATTAGTGTTCCTGACCGCTACAAATTAGCATTTCTTTTTGAATTAATTCTTATTATATAGGCAGAAGAAGTCATGGAAACTTCTGATTTCACAGAGCTGCTGACTGTTTCCACACTTTCTGCTCTGGAGGACTCTCCCACAGGAAGGATTACAATATTTCATACTGCTTCCATACCTCTCCAGGAAAGTATGGAAAGAACTAGAGCCCAAAGCATCAATCAAATCCAATGTCTTTTCATTACATGAGATCTAGTTACTCAAACCTGGCACAAATTCCCTCTCATGCATGAATCTTGCACAGGAGCAAACGCCCTGTTGAGACGTTCCATACAACTGCTTTCCTCTCCTGTCCCAAGCCAGCAGTTCATACAGGAACAATGGCAGCTGGAAACCAGCAAGGAGCACTTGAAAGACAGACAAACTGGGTCACTGGGGAGGGGTGACTGTTAGCCAACCTCTACACTGGATTAAAAAGTACTGAGAACAGTGAGGGTTTTTTTGAAGTGATTGCTTTCAGTACCAGGCTAAGCTTTCCAAAGCTCAAGCTTACGTGATGTTGTTTTCCTTTCATCAATTTACTCAGCTCCCAGGAACTCATTCAGACAAAACCAAAACAACTTAAGTTACAGTTTTGTTGGTTACTCAGAGAATAATGAAAAGCTCAGGTCAGTAGTGTCCAAAATATTTGGAAACTGAGGACTTCAAGTTAGTTGCCACAACATTTAAAAGATAACCTGCAAGATGAATCACCCAACATAGATCTCCTTTCTCAGATTTTGCTGATACTTCAGATTTTCCTGCAGCCTAACTTACACATTTTTCACGTAAATCCACTGCTTTGTGACCATTGGCAACTGTCTCATCTCCTGTAGTCATCAATGTCACAAAGTTGGTGGCGCTTTTTTAACTTCTCCCTTCATTTCTTTTCCCTTCAGTATTGTCATTAAATGCTGCCACTATTCCTAATTTGTCTGAGAAATCCAGTCATTCCTCTCTGTCCCTACCAGTAAAACATGTGTTCCCACTACATTTCCCACTATGTTTTTCTTCTTTGCTGCAGCAGAAACATTTCACTTAATGGTGTTGTCATGAAACCCAGCTCATATTCATTTCTCTCAGCAAAGGAGCATGATCCAAACTCATCTTTGTTTTCCCTGCCTCCTCCTGCAACTCAGGCTCTGCTGCCTTCTATGCATTTGACTTTTCAGGTGATGTCCATTGCTTTGCTCCCCACCCAAAGGAATCCTGCAGAACTTCTTTAATTGTTGGTGTCATATTTTTCCCTTGTGCGGTTAGTTCTCTATGTTATCCATAATTTTGATGGTCTCTCACCCTTCATGAAAGAAATAAACTAGTTACAGAGGAAAAAAAAAGAGGAAACTATGGAGAGACAAAGTCAATGGGAAGAGGAAGACAGAAGCTCAATATACGTAAAAGAGCATACACATATATAAAAATATAAAATAAAAATAAATATACATACACAAATGCATTCATAAGTAAGTGGGGGGGTGATGCTGGGGTGTGTTTTGAACCTTCTGTTTGGACTCCTGAAGACCTGCAGCACCCACTCCATGGCACAGGCTCCTGACAGTAAGAAAATGCCTTTCCCTCATCCCATTCCCATGCCACACTGCTCTGTAGGAGAGTCATCATTAAAGCATTTCCAGCCCCACAGGCATGGCAGGGACTCATCTTTTTTTCCAGATTTGTTACAGAGAAGTAGAGGCAAACATTTCTCCTGTGCCCTCTGAGCACATTTTAGGAGCATGAAAATGTCACATATCCTGTTGATCAAGGTGCCAGGGGAATTCTGTACACTGAGACCCGTTTGAGGCTCATTTTATTGGGGATGGGGGGAGGAAAGAAGAGATAAAAGGCCAAACTCTTACAAGAGGCAGAACTGTAAGCTGTGATTCTTTGACTTCAGTGTTTCTACAGAGACCCTTTTCTATAACAGAAACAGAAACCAGTCTTAGTTGCTGTTAAATGACAGTGATAAACTCTGTTTTCCAATTTCTTGAGTTTTACAGTTACCAATAAAAATTTGCTCGATGTTTAGAGTACATTTCATCTTCAAAATGTTGAATTAATTCTTATTATATTTCTCTAGGAATATTTTCTTGTCATTCCTTCATATTCCAGAAAGCTTTACATTTCTCTGCTTTTCATTAAAAGCCTTATCCCATTCCCATCCTAGTAAATGGAAAAATAGTGCTTGTGTTACAAATAAAGGAAGATGTACTTGGATTTCTCTTTCTCCTCTGGGATATTTTTTACTTAATTCTTTCCTTTATCTTTTGATTTTTTGTCATCTGTGTTCCCTTAGATGATTCTTAACTCCTTTGTTTAGCTTGTGTCAGTACATAATTTATTCCGCTCTCTATACTGTTCATCTCATTCTCCTTTATTTATTTTAGGTATTTTATCAATGTTATTTGTGTGAATATGTCTTGTTTCCCTCCTTTTAATCATTCATTTTCCTCTCTCTTTTTTATTTTTATTCTACTATAGCAGACATTATGAATGTTGGTCATGTAGGAAAAGCATGATGTTCTTTGAGTTCTTTGGGTCAATAAGTTTGGAAACAAATAGAATATGCAGGCATATGAATAGATCCATTATGCCTCCAAAGTATTTTTATGAGTCATTTTAAAACTATTTTCTGAGAAAATGTACCTCTGTGAAACTCAGTAATGCCACAAATGGTCAATGAGATTAAAAAAAAAAAAAAATCTAGCCAGCACCTCTGAAAAAGGCTGGGAAGAAAATCAGTACAGTGCCAGTGGTTTTTAGGGCTAATATGCTGTGTGGGCACTGTTCATTTGGATGGTTGGTTTTGTTTTCTTTACAAATCCTATTCTTACATTTTAGCTCTGGTGTTGTTGCTCTGTGTTAGCAGCGTAAATTAAAACCCAACACTGGATTTCTTACATAACAGAATAAGGTAAAATCACTTGCAGCAATTCCTGAATAAAAAGCCATCACCTTTTGTGCTAATGTGCACAGCCAAAGGAGTTTTTCCTGTTTTGCCTCCCACGTTTCAAGGCCATATGCCCATATGCAATCAAAAGCTGATCTTAAACAACTGGAAGTAATGCTCTACTGCTGTACCAAAGGACAGGCTCAAGCCCTTGATATTTGTCTCACATTTTTCATATTGCTATTCTGAATCTCACAGGTCATTAAATAGGATAACTCTGTGCCATGGTTTCAAAAGACACGACAAATTCCTTGCATTTCGCCAGTTTTAGAGAGAGAGAATGACTTTCAGAAGTTGATGTACTAAATTACGTTCTCTTCTTTTTTTTATGAATGTCTAAAAGCATCTGGGATTTTTGCCTTTTTCTAGAATAGCAGTTGTGCTTCTTTCTCTCAGTTGGTCTGATTTTGGGGTTTTGGTTTGGTTTTTTTAAGGTAAATGAGATACTGCTTTAGAGCCTGAGCCAGGTGAGAGGTGAGCAAGGCACCTTTCTACAGGTTCCTTCTACCCTGTGATCTGTGAGAATGTTTGACAGAAGGAAGAAAGAATAAGCCAAGAATATGGGTAAGAGCCACTGAGATGTAACAAGCTTCTTCCCAAAAGAAATGTAGAGAATATTTCAAGCTGGCTCTGCATAGGCACCAGATGAAGAGAATGTAAATTAACACCATTCAGACATGCAGGTATGGGGCTGTGCCCCTGTTCATTCAGTGGGGTCTGGAAATGAGGCTGGCTCACTGCCCACACTTTGGGCTGTAGCAAATCTGGGTCCTTGCTGTTGGCACTGAACTGCAAAAATAAATGTATATGTTCATCAAATTCTATAGCTATAGAAATTTTGGAAATTATTTATAATATTTTATGTAAGAAAGGTTAGAGATTTTGACTGCATCTGGGAAACTGGAAGGTGATAGGCCTGTCTGGTCATTAGATGTGAAAATAACAGAAACTCTCAACCGTGACTCAGCATCTCTTAAACACTATGGAAAGCAAAAGCCACACTAATAAGTAAAGCAAAACAAGGAATTCACTCACTGCTTCTCATGGCTGGGGAGGTGTTCAGCCATCCCAGGAGAACTCAGCACCTCCACGTGAAACGGTAACTTGGGAAAACAAACTCCATCACTCCAAACGTGCCCCCTTTCCTTCTTCTTCCCTCCACTTTCTATAATGGTGATGATGTCTTATGGTCTGGAATATCCCTTTGGTCAGCTGGGGTCACCTGTCCTGGCTGAGCATATATTGATAAGAAACTACCTAGCTCATGTGTAGCTTACTCTCAAGAAATTGTCCCTCTACAAGATGAGAGGTATCAGAGGGACAGGGTCATACATGCTGAAACATAGGAGATGGCCTTCACAAGCCACTTTCTGAATTATTAATATTTCAGTATGTATTTATTGATTTCTAAGTGCACACCCAAAAAATGGCAAGTTCTATGTTTCCTTTCAGAAAAATGTCAGCTTTGTAATTTAGCTAGAAAAGGATCCAACAAGAATGGCTGAGCATTGTATCATCCATCTTGAAGTGTTGCACCAGGGTAGTATTGCCAGGGCAGGAGAATTGTAATTTTTCCTTTGCTTTCCCTCACCTTTGATTGAGAGTTTACATCTTCTTCCCTTTAGATAATTTTTACAGTATCACTCATTATTTCAGCTACTCGGATTGCTAATGAAGACAGCAGAGAGTACTATAAATACCATTTAAAGATCCAAATCATGCCAACTACTCTTTAGCACATCTTGCATCAAGGGGCACAGAGAAGGTTGCTATAGCACACTTCCACTCCATTAGGACTGAGGGGAGACTAAGTTCAAAGGCAGTTCTTTGTGTTCCTTACACTATTCTGTGATGATTTTTGCAAAAGCTGCTCAGCTTGTTTGGTCTCTAAAGACTATTTGCCTTTTTGCTCTGTTTTCGCAGCTCAAGGGAATATAAAGAAGGTCAAAGTGTACATGTACCAAAATATCTAGCAGGTCGTTTTTGTGAGAAAATAGCTGAAAGTAAAATTTCCACTGATGGTGAGTTGAAGCCACACCACTTATAGTACCGAAAGTGCTCATCTCATTTCTTCTGCTGCTGAATTGCAGATCAGAGAGGCTGAGGTAGATATGGTGTGAAATTAATGTCATTTATCTTTAAATGTCAGGATAATGTTTCACTTGACATCTACATTTTGACATATTGTGCTATACCACCTACATTTTTAACATTTCTTTAACCTGGGGTATTAGATTGTTTGGAGGGCTGAATGTGAATATGGATATGGGAAGAGAAGTCCTCTTCAGGAATGCAGAGGCACATCAAATGATGGAAGCAGTAGTACAATCTCCCCCCTGGCTCCTATGGACACCTCCATTACAGCAGATTATGCCCAAACCTTTTCATTCTGTTTCTTCCTCCTTCCTTCTTTTTCCCTTTTGCTTAAAACAGCACACTAACAGCAAACCTGTACCGCAAGCAACTGCTTCCTTCCCTGATTTCTTTTTTAATACCATTTGATTTGATAATTCCATATTGGGTTCCTTTAGTGTTTTACACTCTTCTATAATGAGCTAATTAAAGATATACGAGATCTCTTTATTGAGGCATATGCAGGCTGTTCTTTTTGCGTTACTTTTTTGTTTCTGCTGTGACTCAGACCTTTCTTTCCTCCCACAGTCTCCTCTTACTGGGTGGGAGGGTGGTTTTTTTTTGAGATGGAGGTCAGAGAAGGTTATTCTGAAGCTTGTTCCCCCACTTGTCTTCTGGCACTGTACTAAAAGATTCCCCATGTTCCCTGGGAATTTTTTGTCTTGTCAAATAAAGTACACCAACAGCACTTCATTACTTAGTTCAGCTGCCTTGCTTACCAAAAAAGAGAAACCTTCAGCTGCTCTACTGAGCATGAGTCTGCTGTATGTGCTTTCTGGAGAAGCAGAAATGTGATTTCAGCTTCCTTTGCCACAATTAACACCAGTACCAGTTATTTGCTCTTCCTGCAAAGATGTACCATCCTTGTAGTGTTGTGGCTTTCTGCAGGTATTATCTCCCATTCATATAAAAAATATCTCGGGTCAACTCTGCAGGTATGGAGTGGCAAATGCTTGTGGCCAGACTTTTAACTCGAAAGCAGAGGTTTTGTGTTGTACTGTGACATGAACTCACTTTTTCCCCTTTGTTGACTAGTATATTCTTTTAAGGTGAACTGAAAACCTTGGGAATCCAGGTTTTTTGAAGCTTCCTAGTGAGATGCAAGGAAAGCTCAGATCTTTTCTGAGATATGAACAGTATGCTGGTGGGTGTCCTTCTCAAGTTTCAGGCTGAAGGGAAGTTCCAAAATCTGTGAAATGCAACATTTCAATCCACAGTCAGCTTGAGACCAAGCCATGATCTCCATCTGGGCCTTTAATTTTTCTGTCTTTTCTGGGTCTGGAGATATTAGAGTAGATCATGTAGCTAAGTTATGCTAGGGTAGTTTGAAAATTATGTTGAACTCTGTCTAAGCAAATTAGTCAGTGTGCTCTTGAGATCAAGCTATAAGCTGTCAATTCCTGGTGGCACAGTGACTATTATGATAAGTAGAATGACAGATAAACTGGCCAGCATATAGAAATGGAGATGCAGTGTCTTCCAGAGATATTCCCTTGTGGGACATGCAACATCTTTTTTACACCCACATTGTCACTAAGACAGGACAAGTCAGGAAATTTGTAGCTATCTATTCCCTTCTTGAACAACTCATTCTGTGAGGAGTAAGGGAACATTTTGATTTGCCCATCTCCCTTTCCTCCACCTCCACTTAAAGCAAGAGGTCCCTCAATCAAACTTCCAAGTTCTTTCTTTGGTCAAAGCCGCTTGACAGAGTTATTTAGGAAAGAAAAGCTGTATTTGAACAAATATTCTGGCCATCTCTTTAACTCATGCACCACAGAATCTTGTCTTTATCATCAACAGGAAGGTATTGCCACCCATGCACTAGTGTGTGATGAGCAAACTAATCAGCCTATTCCTATTCTCTCCAGCAAAACAAAATAAAGCCATTCTCTGTTCCTTACTTTCAGCATTTTATTTGGAGCTGTCAATGATTGCAGCTATCCTAAAAACATCTTCCTTATTCATTCCTGAGGCAGCTATATAGATGTGTGTTCTGAATCCTCAGTACACTTTATATCTTCTCTGCACACCTGCAGAAGGACCTTTTTGCCCCAGTAGCCTGAGTACCATAATGTCTTTACATATATTGGTAGAATAGCAAGAATTTTATTATGGACCGTATCAATATGAGATAAGAGAAGAAATGGGAAAATATGAAAAATGGTAGAAAAATCTGTTAATGCTGGTTTCCTAGGTTACCTTAATCCCATTATTACATATAGACAGCCAGCATGGTAGCCAGAGGAGAATTGCCTAAAACCAATCATTTCACTGGGAAAAGAAATTTAGGTTTTTTTCTGTCACAGATCAAAACTAGGGAATTTGTAAAACTCAGTGTGAGTAAAAGTGGCATTGCAAGACATTGCATTTATTATCCTACCACAATTTTCACATTTCTTTTTCTTATTTCACAAGCCAAAACAATTAAAGACAGTACTGGGCAGTACAGGAAACTGAAAATTTCACAAACATGTTTGTTACATTTGAGTGGTAAATAAATTCAAGAGGGCATATAAAAATGATAGAAGTTTTAAACTAGTGTAACATAATTAAATCTGACATTTTGTGCATAAGACTATGCTGAGAGGTAATGTAGTAATAAATGATCAAGCGACTTGTACATTCCTAGTGTTGATTTTTATGCTGTTACTTAATTTAATCCCAATTTAGTTCCCAGACTGCAACAAAATACAATACTCTTCTGGTAATATTTATACACATTATTATGCCTTTGGCATTACACATTATTATGTCTCTGACATTATATATAGGTCATGTACAGGATTACTTACCTGTTAAAGTTTTTCTGAAAAAAAAAAAAAAAAATGGGCCTGAATCAGTAATAAAGATGAGAAACCTCCAGTTCAGTTTTGCAACTTCAAGGATGCTCTTGCAGTGCTGTGGCAATTGGGACAGGATACCCATTAGGTTTTCTTTTCCTAGGGTTAATGCATTAAACCAAGCATATAAAAGGATATAAAAGGATGGAACTGCCTAGGCCTTCCCTCATCTAGAGACAGCTGAGCTAGCCATAAATGCAAGAGTATGGGCTGTAAAAATAAGGTATCTTCAGCAACACACCTTAAGGAAACCCCAAATGGTGGCAATGAGGTTGTTTCTGGTACTTGAGCTAAACTAATATAAAGCTGATGACACTGAAGCATAGGCATGGGCTTTTAGTGCTTCTTGATGTGATCATGTTTTCAGAGCTTCACAGGTGGCTTCTGAATGTTCTGCTGTGCTGAAGATTATTTAATGGCCTTTTTTTTTTCTCCTAAAATTGGAATTTTGGTTTGTATAAAATATCTAACTCAAAAAATCTGATTCTATTCACACTCATCATATTTTTCCTGTTGATATAAGAATATAGGCACATATATATATATATCAATGTTGATATAGGCAATTGCTGATAGATAGAGACATATCTTTATGTATTCCTATACATATACAATATCTTTAAAAAGAATCAATCAGTTATACACCACTGTTTGCTCAGGTCAGATCTTTTGGAGACAATGCATCCTCTCCCTGGCCCTGATTTGTAGAATAGAGTATGGCCAATGTATTTGCTGAAATGTTTTGTGTTTGGATACAGTGATAACACAGCTGTTCTGAGAAATGGGGGTTTACAGGTCTGATCTGAAATGCATAAAATAATATAGCTCCAGATAACTACTTCCTTGCTGACTGTAAGAAGTTGTTGTAAGGAGAGACAGCTCTTTAAATTCTGCCCCATCTCTTAAGTTCTCCAGAGAACTGGCTGTTACTAAGAACATCATATAATATCTCCAGTAAGCAAAAAAACCCTGGGCTTTGCTGACCAGTAGGCTGAGTTACAGAGTATACATGACCACTATGAACACAAACTAAAAGTAACTCTCAGTTAATCCCCAGATTTACCTTTCAAAGTGAAGTAAAATAAAGATGATTTTAAATGTTTTCCTGAGGTAAAAACGTTGGAATAACCCATAAACCAGGAGCCCTAAGTTTCACCTTAAAGGTCTTTGTGAAACTCAGATTTTTGCCCTGAAGCTATAAAGAAAGACATCAAGTTTGATTCATCTTCACATTAAGTTATTCTAGTATAATTGCATCCCTTCCAGTGGATTTGCATAAATGCAAATCAGGCCCTCTCTATCTTACATGAAAGGAAAGAGATTTTTCATGTTCTTTAAGGCATTATCTCTATCTCTTTAATGAGTTGATTCTCCTCTCTTACCATTTTAGCCATAAGCTGTAGGAATAAAGCAAGGTGAAATGTGATGTTATCATTTAGAGTCTAGTTTCATTTTTCCACCTATATTTATAACTCCTGAGAGTCATATTAAGGATCAGAGAATGTAAGAAAAAGCTCAGGCAAGTTTTACAGTCTCTCACGTAAGAATGGCAAAGACTAGCATTTTTTTCAATGTTTTTGCTATAAATATCAATTTTTCTCTTCTTGAAAAATACCTATTATCATTCAAAATCTTTTTTTGACTATCAACAAAGCAAGGGAAATTATTTCATTTGCAATGAAAAGTAAGAAACAAGCATATTTCACATCATTTATTGTACTACTAGGGACATTTTGTTCACCTCTGCTACAGCCAAGAATTTAATTATCAAAAGAAGGACTTGACTGTAGCATTCATGAGACAGTGTTGGCACCAAAATCCTTCCCAAGATGAGTTTCCCTGGACCCTTCATTTTCTTTTATTTCACCTTTGATAGTAACGTGACAACTAAACTCACTCTGTAGTAAAACCTAATAATTTGATTTCTATCTGCACAAACACAACTATCCCAGGAAGATTTGAGATGTCTGAAGAATTTCATCCTACTACTCATCTACAAGTTCAGAAACCCTGGTATGGGGAGCTGACATTTGTCTTTTTCCCAGGAATTTGGGTCCCTCAGCCTAGGGCTTGCTTCAGCTGCTACCATGTGCTGGCAGCAACATCACCTTCTTTCATACTGTGTCCTGAAATGAAAACTCAAAATCTCTTATTCAGTTTCTCTTGCAATTATGTAAGCCATGCTATGTATTTAATAACAAGTGTGTGTATTTAAAATGGATATGACTAACCATTTTTAGGTAGAATTTCCACAATCCACTGCTAGAGAAGCTTCAGTTGAGTTTAAGAAGGAGTGGATAATCTTATGAGCAGTGTTTGCAGTTACACATAATAAGCTAGATAATCAGAATTCATGTGACAAAGGATAAAGCAAATCACATTGGGTTCAAACAAGGATTTATAAGCCATGGAACATATTGCAAAGCATGACCAGGTACATTATATTATTTTAAATATTGCCTTTTGCTTAAATATCAGTCAGTGATCACTGGCAAAGCATGAAACAGTATTCATCTGACCAAGCTCAACATTCTGCTCTGAGAACTGAGCCCTCAGCCAGCTTTAATTACTCTCTACTTTGGATAAAATCCAGTGACAGGGTGTAACAGCAACAATAAAGGTATTTAGGAAAAGATATATAGGAGCAAATTGTTGCAAGGCACATGACTTCCCTAACTCATAGGCATTGTTAGTGTGGGCAACAACATTAAACAGCTTATCACAGTCAAAAACCTTCTCTGAAGACAGATGGTCTACAACTGCATGATTTTATTTAGGTTTTGATTTGCATACTGATCTGAAAAGACTATTTTATTTTGTTTTACATGAAAATTAAAAAGTCAGTTGCATTCTTGTACATAAGAGATAATTTCATATGCTTAATTGTCTCACTAGGATATGTTTTATCAATACGTATGTTTTGCTTTGAAAATATTTTAATTTGCATTTGTGGCAAGAAGATCCAGTCTTCCTTCTGCACTATTCCCAGTCCTACCAGCATCACTCTTTGGTTGGAGGTGAAAGGACATTTGGTTTCTTGTTGACTCTAATGAGTGTTTCTGAACCAGGTCTACTGTCAGGGCCCTGAGTGCACCAATTGGCTTTGATGGCCCTGACCAGCATCACCAGAGCCCTCCTCCCACATACTCTCGTCCTCTTTGCCCAGAAGCCCCCTCAGTTCAGACCTGTCCTGATCCTGGCCTGAGCAATGTTCCTGCCAGCCCAGACCCTGACTCACCTGCCCTGGCCACCATTCCCAGCACCTCTGGTGGGATGGAGCCACTGCAGGAGGTCCCTGCCCCACACTCTGTCACTGCCTGTCCCATCTATGCTTCATCCTGATAGTCTCTTAGACATGGACATTTTTAACAATTAAATCATTCCATTAAGAAGTTAGAGGTGTGATGACCATTTGTCAAAAAAGTCTTCAGGCAGCTCCAGCACCCAATGACAATTGGCTGACAATGAGCTCATTTGTATTGAAGACTGGGGCTGGGATTTACTCCCTGGTTTTGTCTGTATTGCTGATTTGAACTCAGCTACACTGAGGTTATTTTTGTATCAGGATGCAGAGTAACTAAATGACAGCTGCTCTCAAACTCAATAAATACTTAAGTGTTTAGGCAGAAAGGGGCCAAAGCCTCGCTGTGAAGGTGGATCTCTCATCTCCCTTTCAGTGACAAGGAATCTGGATGAGCACAAAATCCCAGACATCCTGGGTTCAACCCTAGAAACAGAACCAGGGCAATGTCTTAGCGAGACATTGTCTGACAGTGCCAAGGAGTGTTCCTCTGGCCAGGAGAATGTTGGAGATTTCATCTCAACTTGGGATGGTGACTTCAAAGCTGAAGGAGATGCCCTCATTTTGAGAGCTTACACTTGGTCTTGAAGAATCACACACTCTCTGCCTCCACACAGCCACAAGCTCACTATGTCCTGAATCAATGCCTAAAGGTGATATCAAGAAATATTCTCTTCTAAAATTTTGACAAAACCACTCCATTTCCAAAGATAAAGAAGAGAAGGCATTCCTGGCCTCTACAGGATATTGCTGAAGATGGGAAGCATATCTGCAAATCAAATGTTAGAGGAAGATGGCCAGCTGTCCTGTTTAATGAGATTATCTCTTTTTTTGTAGTCAGGTGTCCTGTTGTTTTCATGAGTTTTATACAGGCTGTGATTTGTCTTGCACTGTGGCTTTAAGATAAATATTTTAAATTGTCCATTTCATAATGCAGATGTGAAGTGTTCCTGATTACCATGCAGAAGCTTGCTGAGCAATTTTATTTTAATGTTGGAAAAAATGAGCTGGAAATTATCTTGGCATCATACCAAAATCTATAGAATCAAAATGCAGGTTGATTGGGTTTTATGCTTGTATTCAAACCGGGAGTGTTGCAATGATGGTTTTGCTTTGTTTCATCTGCTCTTTCTTCTGCAGTTCTTTGCAAGCAGTTTTGGAGAAATAGGCGTTATTTGGTCTCCTGGTTGTGTGTTTGTCAGTTTAATATTACTTTTCAGTACAACACAGATAAACCCTAATGTGATAATTTAATGAAATTTTAATTGCTTCATTTTTGTTTTGGTAGCTTTAGACTTAAATAGAATAATGATATATTTGGGAAGTCACTTGGCTATCATGAAACACAAATAAACTCAGCAGTCACAATGTAATCAATTTTATTTGAAAAAATGTGTTTGGGGTTAACAGAATCAGGATTGTTTCTTCTTGCTTCCCTTAGAGAAAAAAAATCAGCAGCTGGTATACCCTGGAGGATAAGTGAACTTGCTCAGGAAACAAATGGTTCTAGATGCTGCCAAGTGTGGCAGGAGAATAAAATTCTCAGCAAGGAGTAAATCAAGCAGGTCTCAAGGTCAAATTCTTCTGGAACAAGGGTAAGCTTGCATACCGAGAGCCTTTTGACAATCAACAATACAGAATTGACATTGAGGTAGAATCATGTTTAGGATACTTCTCACTGCTTTTCCAGTTACCTTATCAGTTAGTATTAATTTTCTCTGTTCAGAAAACTTATCATTCTAGTTTAAGCATAAAAGAAAATACCTTGCTGGAACTGAAAGTAGTTCTCTAAATGGGAAAGATTTGAAAGGACTGATCTCAAAATGCTACGTCCCAGCACAAAACAAAGATTTCCTTGCATCAGAAGGATAATGAAAGGCCTCAGTCTAAAACTGAAAGTGCAGACCTAAGCATACTAATTCTGTATGCTATGCAAGAAGTTTGGGGTGATTTGGTTTATGAAACTCACTTCTCTCCTAGACATTGCTTCAATTGACATTTAGGTATTTTTGCATCAGCTATACCCCTGGGAGAGAAGTATGTTTGGAGTTTTTAACTTTTCAGATTTAAACTGTGAGAATGCAGAAGATATGCCACAGAAGTCTGGGAAAAATAAAAAAACAAAACTATTTTGCATACATTTTTGCTGCCTTTTAAGATGACAATCTCAATCTACTTTTCCATAGGTCAGGAAGAACACAACATGCATATGGAGAAAGCCAAATAAAATCTTAAAGTAGCATCCTGGTGTGCACCATTTTGTCAGAACTGCTGAGACAACTAGGATTACTTCTCTGTTCATTCCAACGGCTTTGGACTTGGACTTTTCAACTCTGGTCTTGGTCAGTATATTGTTGAAGATGTTGCTGCTCCCTGACTAGGGGATGCTATAGGCAGGTTTTCCTGCAGCCTGAATTGTTGTGCATCCAGCAATATTTGAACCAGTAACATGGATTTATGTAGCTTGTCTCACAAAAACTCGGACTCTCAGTCCAGAGGTAGTTATAAGATTAACTTTTTTAAGGAAAAAATTACTATAATAGATGTGCTGGTTTGCCTGCCTTGCCTGCTATAAGATCATAAATCAGTGTACAGGGTTGTAATTCTGTCATTCACATCCTTTGGGAAATCCAGCCACAAACAACATGCAAAATCTGAGATCATCAGGAATGTGTCAACTGGGAGATGGTGCAACTAGTTTTGCTGTCAATTGGAAATAACTTCTGACTCAATTATAACATAGCAATTATATTTCAGTCCATTCCCTGGCATTGTGCCACACCTGTTCCCACTTCCTAGACATCAACAGGCAGGGGAATAATCATTTTAAAACTCATCATTTCTAACAAACTACTGGAGGAGATATCCCTTAGGATCTCAGCATGCAAACTATTTTCAGAGCAGTCTGCAGGAGGTGTGCCCTGAAGCAGGCTTTGGGCAGGGTGCTGGGATTCAATGATCTGCTGAGGTCCCTTCCAGCTGGGATTAGATGATCTGGAGATCCCTTCCAGCTGGGATGCACACTGTGATTTTGTGAGGCATGGACTGGTGTCATGCACACTCAGCCAGGGCCGAGCTGGGCTGCACTGCCCTGGCATCAGTCATCCGTGATGGGATCCCTGCCATTCCCCAGCTGACTCCTCAGTCACCACCATACTCTGCTCCACTCTCATTTCTCTTAGAAAAATACTTCTCAGAGCCCACTGACCTTCTGAGGGACTTCACAGATTGGTTAACTTATTTTTGCTTTGATACTGGGACAAAGAAACATTCCCTGACAAGATCAGTAAATCTGTGTGGCAGTGGCTGCTGGTATCAAAGCTTGTTCATTCTGTTTCATGAATAGTTCTTCTTGCACAGCTCTTGCTGGTTTTCCTGAGTATGAGTCTGCAGGGCTGGGAAATATAAACCAGAGGAATTTCTGCTACGCTCTGTGCTTTAGGCCTATTTCATTTTTTAAGACATTTACAAACAAACTGGATAATTTCTTAGGCTTTCTTTTTTTTTTTTTCTGCAAGTACCCCACAGTGTGGTGTGCAGGGCACACAGAGGTTGGAGCTGGTGCTCTGAGTCACTGCCATCAGCTGCAAGGAAGTGCCACCAAGATATCTCTGCCCCAAACGCCACAGCTCTGATAATCACTACAAACCAGGTCACCCTACAGCTTGAAAAATATCAGAAAGATTGGTTACCTCTGCAATTTCATTCTAATCTAAATCAATAAACATGTTGACATAAATGATATTTTCCCCTTCCCAGGAGAAAATTTTAGTTTTTCAACAGTCTTGCTGTGGCTGTATTTCATGTTTTTGAGGTGGTTAGAAGATGCTTTTTACAACAACCACAAAATAGAAGATAATAATCTTCTTGTGAAATGGGAGAAGAGTTTGATTTTTCTAATTACGATATTTAAATATAAGCATAAAGAAAAATTTTAGACAGCAATGATCAACTTCTTGCAAATAAAGCTTGAATTTTCTGCAGCATCACTCAAAGAAAAGCAAATCCTCTTTCATGAATGCTTCTGAATTAATTTAAAAAATAACTTCTTGGCAAAAAGCTAATGATTTTATGACTTGCATTAATGAGATAAACAATACATATAGAAGAAGTTAAGCTTTTTTACCAGTTCCCCCACATTTAAAACAAAGAAGAAAAAAATGAAGTGCCAAGCGAAGTTTGAAAATAAATAAATATCAAGCTAATATTGATGTAGATAAAGGATGAATAGATGTATTCAAATATTTGGATACACTGCATTTACCTTTCAAAAACATGAAAGCACAAACTGAATTTTCATTGGCAGGAGTAAGAACTACTGCATAATTAAAAACGTTGCTTTCACCTATGAATTCTTTATGAAGAGATGAAAAGTTCTGGTTTAGCATTGGAATTATTAATATTGTTATCATAAACCAATATTTTTCTCTTTTTTCTACTAAATATTTTATTCTGCTTTTTCAAAATCTTAGATTTTAAGAAGCGATACACTGTTCAAAGGAACATGAGAACTGAGAAGGCTCTGTACTACAGCTGCAGAGTATTTATGTAACATTCAGTAAGAAATTCAGTAATGTTACCTAAAAAAGTTGTGGAAAGTGCTTTCCAAGACATCCCTCTTGGCCTCATGACTCCTATGGTTTCCAGTAGTTACAGCTTTAGATATATAGATAGATAGATATAGATAATATAGATATATAGATATAGATATAGATATAGAT
>VZTB01003390.1:267455-301015 GCA_013397245.1 Thryothorus ludovicianus
ATAGATATAGATTATATATAAAGACATAAATATAATTATCTAGGGATTGATAATCTTGACTCTAATGAAGCAAAGTCAATTAGTTCATTTAGCTAAAAATATTTACTTTATTCAACCTACGTATTCCCTATGCTTCATCAAATGTGAAGGTATGGAAGGCTGAGCATTTATGAAGCCTTGGTATGAACCAGCTGCAAGCAGTAGTTATGTTCTGCAGAGGACAATGTGATCTAATGCTGAATATTTAGAATTATTAGACATGTAATTTTTTTGGCTCATAAAGAATTAGGAATAATCACAAGGCAAGCACAATTCATTCTTTAATTGGCATGGTTCCTTGTGTCTTTTTTCTGATCCAAGAATAATTTTCACTCCGAGGCTTTCTATTTTATTCCTTTTTTCCTCAAAGCTACACAGTCCCACATCTTCATCAGCTCTAGCTATGACAACCCCTTTTTTTTAGTTGTTTTGCTGTATGTGTTAAAATTATTTGTCTCCTTAATTTATCTTTTAAAAAAATTTAAAATAAAACCCCTATAAAATATCTGCATGTTAAGCTTACCTGCTGTAAGCTAAAAACCATGCTCATAACACAAACACACAGACACATCAACAAGGTACAGCTTATACTGTATTAACATTGAATTTAACTTTATTAATGCCAAATAAAACCTTTATTAACAAGTAAAGATCAACACAGCCAATCGATGAAAGCCAAGTAACCATCACTCCACAATAAAAGTGTAACACCACAAATTGATGGGAACTTACCAATTATTTTCAGAGAAAAAAAGTCTGTGGGAAATAGTTATTAGAAGCAATTTAAAGAAGACAAGCATTTTAGGGTGCAGTTTCTTCTCAGCCAGAGAGTTCAATATTAAATATTTACTTAACCCCTCACAAACTGAGGAAATGCTGAAACTGGGCTGCATATTTGGGACCTGACACTGTGGGGACCCAAAGATGAGGTAGCTCTTAGGGGTTGCTAGAGGCAAGTGCTGCTCAATTTTCATCTGAGAGAGCTACTGCCCGTTTCCTATGGAGAGCCCTGTACACAGGGATTCCATAACATTTGCAGAGCTTCCATGCAAAGTCCATTCATCACAGTATTGATTCCTGCCTATGTCTGAAGTGTACCAGAGCAGAGGGAAACCAGAAATGAGCTGCAGCCAGCAGAGAAATCCACATGAGCTGCTTCAAGACCCCCTCTGTCTGGGAACTGCAGGGAAGACCCAGAAAAATTGTTTTGGCAATCACAGAGGCAACTCCTTCCTAGATTTTATCTTTCCCAAGGTCATTTATTCCTTTCTCATTTACGACTTCCTGTCTGGGCATGTTGTACAATCAAGAGCAATCACAGGGCCCCCAGGAAAAATTAAAAAACAGAATGAGATGTCACTGCCAGCAGAGCAGTTTGTCAAGCCTGCAGATGGGTTTTGAGGAGCTCTTGGGAAAGGTACTCAAGCAGGGAAAGAAGGTTATTAGCTGGATGAACTAAGTAGCAATATCTACCCTAAAATGCCATTCTTTTGCCATAAATATTCACCAGAATCCATGCCCTCAATGCTTTTCTCTTATTTCTGTGATCTCCAGCCTGCGTAGATCATCCTTTCACCATGAGAAGCAATTCTGAAAAGAAGGGTAAGACAAAGCAAATCTGTGTGACTGTCTCACAGAGTATTCTTCACTGTGAGCAGAGCTGCATGTCTGTGAGGACCACAGAGCTGCCTGTGTCCATTTGGATCCATGCCTGCAATCCATAGGTCTCCTGTCAGGGTACAGCATGGCCAGGGCAGGTAGAAAGGGTCCCATGGGACAGACTGGGACACGAACCTTCCCTGGCAGCCTTGTCCCTCTGTGAGGAGCAGAGCTGAGCCAGGGGTGGTGATGGGGCACACCAAGAACCTCCCACATATCAGTGCATACATGAGTACAACCCAAGATTTCTCAAAACCACTCTGAGAGCCAACACAAATGACCATATGCTACCCAGAAAGCAGAAGGGGGGAGGCTCTCATGCTAAACAGTGCACTGCAGCAGCTGAGCCAAGTGAGCCTCAGCAGAGCAGGACTGTCCAAAATCACTGCTGGGTGCTGGGAGCAGAGACACAGATTGTACAGGTGATTTATAAATGGAAGAGAGGAAGCCTGAGAGACAAAGAGCCTGCTGCAAAGGGAGAAACACATGGAAATGCTGCTGTCAGTATTATGGTAGAGGAGTGATTCACCTGGCAGTCTTTCAGATATACTGTTGCTACTTTCATCTCCAGAGAATGTTTTCTGTATTTCCCATTAGAACAGGGAGCTTATGAATAGAAATGTGTTGTGTAAGGCACACAGTAAACATAGTTTAGTGAATTCAGAAACACCCTGCAGAAGAATCAAGCAAGTTTGGCAGTTATGTTTATATTTTTAATAAGTACCTTAGCTATTTAAGCCCACCTTATATTGTTATCTACCATATCTCACAGCAGGCTCCTGGTAACTTGCTGAAAGAAATTGGTTTTGCTGAAGTCTTCCACAATATCTAGAGTGATGCCATGGCCCAGTGAGGTGTCTATCCACTATGTGTGGAAGATAGAGGACTATAACTGACTGGACTTTCCCAACACAGGGATCAGAGACTGACTCAGAGCGTACACACCACTAGCACATGGTTTCACAATAGAAGAAAGTTCAATAATGCCACTGGCCAAGTCGTATCTCTGGGTCTCATCTCTCCTGCCGAAAATATTGAATGGATGCAGAAGTTACAGACACTGAACTAAAGGCAGAGATTTAATTTTGGCACAGAATAGGCTCATTAAGTATATTTCACCCATGTTGCTAACATAGTTAATCTTTTTTAAAGTGCTGTGAAATTTGAAGGCACACATAAAAAAATTCTGCTGAAAACATATCCATTAACACAGACCACAATGACATCTCTAAAGCTTTTGCATCATTTCAGCAGTACTGTTTATCACATGTATATGGTAGGCAATTTATTTTTCAACCATAGATAGTTTAGGGATAATTAAACAGGAATCATCTTTATAAGGTAACAATCCAGTTGCAGATCCCAAGTGCAGCATCCACAAGGACATGGCTTGATTTCTATCAATATCATATTAGTTAACTGTGAAATGGCATTAATTTCACCTTTCCTTGCTTCTCCCATTGTGCACAGCGCTTCCTCATTCTGAGTTCAGATGCAGAGCTGAGAAACTCAGAAAATACCCAACGGTCAATGAGTAATGTGTCAGCTTGAGAACAGAAGGGGTGATATTGCTAATGCTTAATGTTTTCCAAATTGTCAATCCTGAGCAATGAAAAGGGGAATAAAAGAACTGATTACATTTTGGCAGAATAGCAATAAACTTAAAGATGAAGAAAACTTAGGAAATTATTTTGAGGATTTGAACACAGCTGGTGGCCAGAATGAGATGTGTCAAAGAAAGATTGTGAAGAAAGCCATACTTCCAACCTTTGTACAGAAGGACAGGGAATACTCAGTTTCTTTTTCCATTGCTGTGAAGTAGTACATTTGATAGGCTAGATTAAGTAAGAGCAACCCAAGAGTCGTAATTAGCATCTGTTGATGGTGCTCCCTGGAGACAGTAACCATTTAAGAGTTTAACCAAGGAGTAGAGGCTTGCAAGGTGCTTCAGAATACTTGCTGGAAACAAGAGAAATGCTGCATCAGGAACCTCTCTGATCTTCATTGCTCTACTTCCCACATGTCCAGCTGATGTTCCACAGGGTGTTTTCCCAGCCAGACCTGAGCCTTTCAAGTAGATAAGGATGCTACATAATAACAGGGGTCTCAGGACTATGCGGATCACAGAACTTTCTGGCAGGATGGATTCAGAAAAAGTACATTTTATTAATCCCATTTATTACTGCCATTTAATAATGGGAGTATTTATGATGGCAAATGTTGCAGATATCCATAACCTTTAGAATGAAAACCCAGATTTAGAGACAGCTATTCCATGTCAATTGCAAAAAATTTACATGCTTGTCTTCTATACTCAGCTTTACATCTGTAAGTTGCAAAAGCTGTCACCTCAAAATACAGAAGACACCACTGTTAGGAGACTAGGAGAACAGAATGGTTTGTTACTGTTATGAATGAAGTCATCAATCCTTTAGTTGAACTGAAAATAAAGGGATGATTTAGAAAATTCCCTCCAGAGTGATTACTCTGTGTCATCAGTTAGAGCAAATATTTTTGTAGAGCCAAAGGCAGAAGACAAGAAGGTCACCAGCTTCAGGAGATGAGAAGAAGAGAGGTCATGGACTGATGATGCAACAATTCAGCATTCAGCCAAGACAACCCAACAAGGTGACTACAGACACCTTGAGCTTCAATACCATCAGTGGAGATTCTGAAATCTGAGGCAGACTCACAGATGTCCTAACCCCACATAACTCCCCTCTGTGTCTCAAAATCTCACATTGTCACTTCACTATCTTTATGTTATATTTAAGTTATTTATTTGTCCTTTGCACAGCTTTACTCATTGATTTTCTTTTGGTAGTTAGAAATTACTATAGCTTTCAATCTTATTTTCTCTTTGCTATCTACTGTGGGTTTTTTGCTTTAGAAAATAATGCATCTGTTGCCCCAGTAAAAGTTACGTAATTCTCCATTTACCCATACAGTTTTGCTCACTCTTTTATGTTTTCCTGCTCATCAGTATGCACACCATCTGTGCCTCTACTACAATGTTCTGACATGGCCTCCAGACTTAATGGTTTTAAAGTTTTATTGCTTTGCCCTTCAGTCTCATGTGGATAATTCTGCTCACTGTTTTAAAAATCTGCCCTTGCTCTTAGCATGTCACCCACTGAGAAATTCAGCCCACTCACCCCTACATGATATCAAACCTCATTGTGTGGTATGGCTGGAAATCAGTGGAAATACTGTAATAACAAGAACTAAACTCAGTAATTATATTCCAGAGGATACAAATTTATTAATTACAGAAGAAAAGGATAGCATGCAAAGAGCACAGGAAGAACTATTACCAATGAGTATGAATGAAGAAATGCTTTTAAAATAAACTTGGTCACCTTTTTTAATGTGATGATTGAGAAATCTCAGACAGCACCTACAGCTTATGTATGTAATACCAGCAGTTGAAATACATTGTCACAGTTGTGCTAAATCCCCTCAGTCTCTAGTAATGTGCATTGTGAATCCTGCCAATCAACCCTCAAATTTCTGCCCAGTTTAGCTGGGGAGATTTTGGACTCATATCTCTTGCAGGCAAATTTCATGGAACACTTGGACTCAGAAGGGCTGGACAATATTATTTCATCAGACCCAGGAATGTTTTACAGCAAAGCTGGTCACTTTCAGGCTGCAAGAGGAACAAAGGTTTTCTGATTAAGGCACTGAGCAGCAAGATGAAAGTGTAAATCCCAGCTCCGCCAGAGGTTGCATGTATATCCCTGGGCAATCACATCACCTCTCTGTGGTTTGTGTCTGCAGCTACAAAAAATGAATCATTATTTTTCCATCCTCAAGCATTTCTGAGAGTGAGAGCTCCTTTGGAGTTGAACTTTCTCCAGCAGTATGTTTTTAAGGATCTAACACAAGAACATTTTATCAAACTGAGAGTTCCAGATGTTCTGTGGAATAGACCATTAAGGCTTCTACTTAAAGCATAGTATGAAAAAGAAAAACTGCAAATGATCTTTAAATTTTTCTTTTGTAATGTAAGATAGGAATAATATACACTGGTATATTTGGATTTATATATGTTTTTATAAAGGTGCAAATGAGAGCACAATCATGACTTAATCATTCTGAAAGATTTTACTATCTAATTCTGATTTTGTTTATTGGTGTTTTCAAGTTTGTGGAACATGAAAAAGAAAACAAGAGATGCTTCATTTTGAAACTGATGAACACATTAGCATTTATTATGGAAATATCAGCAAACTTTGCAAGAATACAGACTGCTTCTTTTGTACCCTATCAGTATTCATGAGGGAGAGCACAGTGGAGGAATTCCCTGCAAAGTTATTCTCAATGACAACTGAGTTACTTTGCAATGCTTTATTTCATATTAAATATGGTTATATTTTATTATCTTCTACAAAATCTTCTTCATTGTTTTCATTTAAGCAACTAAACCCTTTCCATATTAAAAAAAAAATTTAAAATTATGCCATTTTCATCCAATTCCATCTGTTCAATTTGAATTATCACAGTTCCAGCATATTAGCATTTCTTTTCTATCAGAAATAATAAAAACTAAATAGAAGTAGTTGTTATTTGTAAGAAAAGCATTTGCCAACCCAAGGCCTTCAGCAAAGATTATTTTAAATTCAAATTTAGTTACTTATCAGAACTACAGCAGTTGACTACAAGGTAAATAAATATATGCATAAAAATTTGGAAGAAATCAATTCCAGTGCAGCTTTACAGCTCTGAAAAGACTGCACAATCCTAAATTTTCAAATATCTAAATTAAATTGAGATTGTTTTTCCCAACAGGATGAATGTTGGAAAAAATTGTGACACAAGCAACAGTAAAGTAATTTCAAAATCATTGCTAATTACAACAGTTTGGAAATATACATTCTATGTTTGAAATACACATGGGCCAATGCCCAGAAATGAAACAATGAAATACTGTTAAAAATGTATCCAGATCACAATGACAGAAGAAATTAACAGTAGCAACTAAAGAAGTTTTAGAATATTATCCAGCAAAACCTCTTTCTCTTCTTATTCTTAGTCCAGAAATTACTGTCTGTTGTCTCATTTAAAATTATTCATCTAAATTATGAATCAAGGAAACTTTATAAAAATTTCATCATTTAATGAGTTTATAAAGCAGTTTTCCAAATAAGTTATTTTTAAATAGAAGTTAACCTAGGAGAGGCCAAATATTTTCATCATTTATTGGGGAAATACACAACATGTTTTGTTCCTTTCCAGTATGGATTTTTCCTTCAGACTCTTCCATGAGGTTTGCCACCTCAGACTGACATATAGAGACACATATAGAGATTTTAACTCAAAACAGTGTGGTGATGCATTGATTTTGTTTTAGCCATACCTCCCACTTCAGCAGCCCCATTGAAACTTAACTTAAGCCTTCATTACAATTTCACTTCTGCTGTTTGGTGAACATTGGAACTCTTGCTCATCTCCTTAAACATTTTTCTTTCAAACTAACTGAGAATGCTCACTCTGACTGTCAGCAAAATGGCACGCTCCTAGGGCAATTTTGGGACCTAAACATGTGAGACAATCAGATGGTTTTCCCATGGGAATGATGAAAAACATTGTTTTATTAATGGTGTATGTACAAGGAAGCACCAACCTGGTGACTGTAGATAGAATTTTCTGTTCTTGAAAGTGAATCTGGATATGGTCAGGTGAGAAACACATCAGCTGTTGTGGAATAGCAGCCTGTATAGCTCAGCCCTACATCCTAAATAACAACAATCCATTTGCTGAGCTCGGCGTGAATTATAGTTGCTTTCAAAGGGACAATAATATTTGTTGATTTTTCATTTCTCTCAACTGTGTTTTCCAAAATGACTGCAAGCTGCCAGCATGGTACTCTGCCACTAAATTAAATGAGATGCTCTCCCTGAATTTTTAAGGACCTGAATTTTGGAAAAATATCAGTCTGGTCTCCCACCCACAGGCTCTCATCCCGTTTCCCTCATCCACACAGCATATGCTGCAGGTCAGGCTGCTCCAGTGAGCAGCCAGACAGGAATGTGTCTCTGGAATGAACATCTTCATCAGCAGTGGCATGGTCAGCACATCCCAATGCCACAAATACTATAATCCAGATTTCAGTGAAGAAATCACATGTTGTCACAAACAGCTGGGCCTTTCCAAGGGTTGAGAGTGTAACCAAAGGACTAACAAATGGTCCTGAGATTAAAGTTACATTTCATTCCTAATAAGAATATATAAATTCTTTGAGATATAGGACTAACCATACAATTCCACCTTTATATATGGGGCCTGTTTAAGTGATATTGAAAGCATGACTCTGCTGAAAGATAGACAATGTGGAAGTCTATATGATCATTAGTTCTCAAAAACAATATTAAAAAAAACAAAACCAGCCAACCAAACAAAAATTTACCTCAAAAGTGAAAGTACCTAAACATGTAAGAAGGCAAAGATTTTTATGAAAGCACAATTTATTTTTATGAAAATGTAAATTCATAAAGCTTAGCCAGACTTCAGTATGTCTTGCTGGTTTTGTTTTTTAAAAATATAAAACACAGTTCTCCTGATCACAGATATGTGATAAAGCCTCCTGGAGCCTGTCACTAGAACCAACAGTTTTGGGGATAAAGCTGTGATTCATCCTTCTTGCCATCCTTGCTCTTGGAAATAAAAGAAAAACAATCCCTGAAGTCTCTTTTACAAACTTTGCTGCAAAGCCCATGTGCTTTGCACTGGCACAGTGACACTTCTGGACTCTCCTGGGTGACAGGTCAGATCTCCCACTCTGGCTGGGCTCTGTCACATTCCAACACCAGGATACTCTAAGTATACTGTGGTTCCCCTCTGGAAGCACAAACCAAGATTTCAGGTGGAAGAGATGGGCACCCACCCGTCTTTCTTATCCTACAGAGACATAATTATTTGTAACCAGCAGTTTGTCCAAATTTAACCAACTGTCCAGCAGTTTAGGTTACAAACTTTTTAGTGAAGGGCATATCCTCGTGTTGGTGTCCAACAGTAACACCAGGCTTCTAATTTACCGCAACTTTCCTCATCAAGTCCTCCCAAGTTCTTTTGGATTATAGGAAACTGCTCAAGAAGCATTAGAAACAATTCCCTGGTCTTCAGATAATTTTTGCTGATGGTCAGACAGCTTGCTGGTTCTTGATGTGGTTCTAAAACACAACTACCAGTTTTGAAATACAATGCATCATTCTGAAAATGCCTGTACAAGGACAAAATAAGGTCATATAAAATCAGATTATCAAAGCTTTACTTTCACATAGCATTTGTTTCTCAATAAGAACCTCTCTGACATATTACTTTTTCTCAGACTGAAACACCTTGAAAGACACTTTCAACATAAATGAGAGCTGCTTCCTCACTGCCAGAGGTGCAGTTCTCTCTACTGGCATCAACTGGCTTTTGTTACCTATGAATTTGTTCTCTTCCCCCTGAATGTCATCTGCAGCCTTCTTAGCACAGAAATTTCTTTTCTTTCCAGGACTATTTGTGTAATTCAGAATAATTAGAAATCAGCAGTATTCATGAGATCAAATTAGTTTTTGAATGATTCTGCCAGGACACCAAACAAATTTTTTTCTCAAATTATATATTTACTTTTAAGAAGTTTGATTGCTCAGACTACTTATTAGGCTCATTAACATAACTTAATTATGCTGACACATAAAGCCATGTTTCAGTACTTGTAAAAGTGACTAATTAGGTAGGAAATACCTTGATAAACCTTCAAAACATTCTTAAAATGGCTATTAAAAAATGAGATTCTATGTTCATTTTGCCTTTCTTTCACAGGATGCCTATGGTGGGCTTCCTGACTAAATAAAACCCTGGAGTAAATTAGAGGAAATGGTAAAAAATAATAAATAGTTTAGCAAGCACAATCTAAAAAGTGACAGGAAAGGAGTGTACCTGTATAGCTGTGAGGAAAATGGCAAAGAGCAGATATGGTAAGTGTGTCTAACTGCTTCAGGAGCAGTAGCGTAAAATATGGGGAAAAATTATTTCAAGTTATAAGAGCAATATAATAAGAAGCAGTGACCGAAACTTGAAGAAAGAAAATTTAGGTTATGCACAAGGAATAAAAATGTTAAAAAGAAAGACAATTAGACAATGGAAAGTTCTACCAAGAGGGCTAACTGGGGGACTACAATTAGGAATACTCCAGAGTAGACTAGAAAAAACATGCACAGATTTTATACTGAGAGCCCTGGTGCGGAGTGACAACAACCTTTCCTAAGCTGTTATCTAACTGATTGTCACAAAACAAAACAAAAAAAAAAAAGAAATTGAGGTACAGATGAAGGTGTCTTTGTTGAGCTCTGATTTAGCAAGCTTCAGAGAGTGACCTCTCGAGATGAATTCCTCCCAGAGAGCCTGAAGAGGGAAACGAAGGCTGATAAAGCTAAGCATGGATACCTGACAGAAGATGTCAGACAGAAATGAGAAGAAACAAAAGTCAGAAGAAGCCAATATATCTTCCACAGCCATATGCTGCAGTCGTAGTGACTGCCTGGCCCCTCCTGCAGACACAGCCTCGTGTGCCGACGCCCGTTCGGATCCTCGGAGCGCGTACGGACACACGGATGTGTCCCAAGTGTCCAGGCCTCCAGAGCTGCAGCCAGCAGCCTCACAACTGCAACACAGCCCTCAGCAACACTTCCAAATGTGCATTAATTACTGGATGTGTACTTAGCTAAGGCAAGCTGCAATTCCATTTAATTTCTATTTTTTTAGCCAAAATCGCCTTGGCACTAAGCAGAGGCTATCAAGTGCTTTTTTTGGGTGTGGAGTATACAGTAGCTCTATTATCAGCCCATGATAATTCATGAGCAGTTTTACTCCTCATCTTAATCTCTGATCTAATTTGGGATCTAATTTTCTTCCATCCTTATCCCATCTCCCCCTACATTATCCTCCAAATAATATACGCTCTCAGAATACCAGAATAGAAATAGAAGTCTATAAATCTTTCAGAAGCATTTATAGAGCTGCTCTGCACTGTGGCATGCATTCAACTGACAGCTGCTGCATGCCTTTGTGTTCTCATTCGTTAGACATTGCTGTCTGGATTACATTGGCATTGTGGAACTCTTTATACCCTAATTATCCTCCTGCTCTTTCACTTGCTTTGCAAGGTAGATGCTTTGTAGGTGTATTAGGAAGAACGTCTGAAGTATTGCTCTGGTTAACCAGTGAAACATCAAATGTTCTGCTGAACCTTCTCACAATTAAAAAAATCTGAGCAGTAGATTGGGGTGGGCCAGTTTGTTTAGGGAAGGAATTAATAACAGACATTCAGAGGCACAATTAAAGTAAGTGAAATAATGGCCTTCCTTTGACCTCATTATTTAAAGAATTTCAGGTATTTTCTAAAAAAGAAAAAAAAAAGAGGCAAGGTCAACTGGGCAGCATAAAAGGGCTGAGGTCCTAAGCTCAGAGAGAAAATAGCTTTGTTAGTTTAACAATGCTGATCCGTTAGCTGTGCCACAAGTTTCAAAAGAATTGATGAAAATGTAGCTTTGAGAAGACCACCTCCATATAAACTTAAGTGCTTTTCCTTTATCTAAATACCAAGGATATCACTATGTCTGGTAGAAAATGAGACATATAAGTCATCCAAAGAAAGGAACAGAGATGGGTTGGACAGGAATAGCTGATGTACCACATTATTTCTCCAATTTACTAATTAAAAATCCTCCTTGGACAAAATGACTGTTAATGATATTAAAATAATACATAATTTCTCAAATTATGTTTTATTAAAACATCCACATGTAATGCCATTTGATTTTTATATTTCCAGGTCTACTCAGGATCTTATTAACAATATATGTTTTGATTATTAGCAAATAGTACAATAATTGTGTTTTCAGCCTTACAGAGTTGTGACTTCTGCAGCAAAGTGAAAGAGCTGTTTCTCTTTGCTGCATGCTAATGACACCATTTCCTGCACTGCACATCTTCAGGGCCTGCTGGCCTCGAGACTGACTGTGACTGTGTCCCAAGGGACGATAAAACAAAGATGACACAGGGTGTATAATCTGGCAGTGGGCTCTCAAATGGAAGAATGACAGCGATATACTCCCTTAGTACACTGAGCAGATTAAAGCTGATGCTTGGTACAGTTTTTAAGTAAAAATGCTACCTGACCCTCTTCTCTCAAAGTCTGCCTTTTGCCTCATTATGGCTTCATTTAGGTGCTTGGATTAGATTGTATTTTCACCAAAAAAAAATGGTTTCTAAGTTGTGGCAGGGAAGGATGAGGCTGAGCTGAACTTTTTAAGTCAGTCATTCCTAGGAAATGAGTTTAACTCTGTTGAAATTTGTGTATGTTGCTATATATACATTTATGTTCATGCTTTCTTGGACCATCTTTATATAGGTGGAGATGCTAGAAAACTGAGAGTGGCCACCTCTTTCTTACAGTCCAAATCTAAGCTAGATGCACTTTTGTCTCACTTGTCACAAGTGGTACCATTTCCCCATCTTTAAATGCTTACAGATTAGGATGTCTCTCCATTACACCACGCAGGCTGGAAGGCAGAGGCCAGCAGCAATAAAAACCAAGACTCTTATTAAATACGGTGGGTGAGCAATGCAGATTCACAGCAGCTCAGGACACTTCATACTTATAACTGTGATTTAACAGAAAATTGGCAGAAAGGAGATGAAACTTACACATTGGGTGGAAAAGGATTTAGTCATGCATGTGGCTGAGTGACAGAGTAGAGAAGGCACTCACCACAGCAAGCAGCTGAGTCTGTACCAACCCTGCATGGACACCTTTAGGGGGCTTTTTCAGCCACTGAAACAGTAGGGTACAAACAGGGATGTGCAGACCAGGGAATGACCAAAGTCCGACCAACGTGGCATGTGCATGAACAATCACCTGATGATAGATGGACTGCATGCTCAGCAAATTACTCTGTAAAAAATTGTACTAAGAAATACATGACCACTAAAAAAAAAGGCTAGGTGTTTCTTTTTTACTGCAAAACCAGAGAATTTATTACTAAAAACTAAAGCACCAGTCTCTCTACCTTTTACCACTATACTGAATCCACCAGCCACAACAGAAATGGCTTCTCTTAAGATCAGTGGATTCTGCAGTGAAAATAAACCATCTTAAGAATTTTAACTCATTAGTAGTAGATTATTTCAGCATTCCCCCTCATGCAGTTGCCAAGCCCTCTGGTCAAAAGCACTGAGACATCAAAGGTCATTTGGGCCAATGATTACTTTTGTCAGCTGGGTAGTTTCTTTCACTTGGTTAATTAATCATGCTCTGCATATTTCTCAGCCTCAGCCTGTTTCAGGGAAACAGTATGTGTCATTATTGGTACTGGGTTTATTAAAAGCACAGCAAAGAATCTAATTTGCAGATAATACAAAATTACAACTACAAAGGATAATATCACAATATTGGACATCGTATAATTGGGATGATTGAAATATTTTGCTTTACTCGCAACTCAGATATTACCTAGCAAGGCATATAGAAGGACAGGTAAATAAGTTTAAATCCTCCAGCCTTGTCAGATTGTAATTTGATTTACAATAATTTTGCAAAATTGTCCTCTTACTATGGTGTACAGTTGACTTTCATACAATAACTTAAGATAGGAAAGAAAGATATTTTAAGACATGAAACAGTAAAACTAATGAGATATTGAGGACTACAGTCAGAATTATGACAATTATGACAACATTTTTGAGATAAACATATTCTTGTGAGAAAATACACATTTTGGGGCAGATTTTATGCAGCATACTTCAAAATTTGCAATTGCAGTTACAAGTTGTCTATCGTTTATTTCTCATTAGAAGTTAGCCTAAGTTTAGTTTAGCATTTCTCTACTACTATGAATGCAAAAACTGTGGACAATAAAACCAAATAAATAAATACAAACAAATACAGAAAGTAACTCCTGTTAAAGGTTTGCAAGTTAGATCTACAAATTGAAAAAGGACATAAAGGAATGAGATACCTAATATCTAACTGTGGATAGTAAGCTCAGTTTTTAATGACTTGTCTTTCCTTCTTTTAACAATGGGGATCTTTATCTTGGAAGACTGACATAAGCTATATAGAGAATAATGCTTGCATTTTGGCAAAGATTGGAAAGACTAAAAAGCATCCTTAAGTTTATATTTGGGGGAGCTCTATAAACTAATTTTCTATTTTCCTTTCTAGTTCTTTACCTACAAAGCCATGGGACAGCACCAGTAGCTTTAGAGTTGTGTTTCTAAATACATCTTCCAAAACCAAAGAAAATATTAAGAGATATGTAAGTAAAAATAATCAATATATGAGAATTTAATTAATAGACATAGGGGAGGTGAAAGCTTCTATGGTTAAACTTATTCAATGTTTCACATAAGGAGGCAATTTTCAGGCGCTTGCAGATTTTTTTCTGAATTTGATCTATTCCACCTAAAGCAAACACATTATTTAGCAAATGTTAAAAAAATGCAGATATTTTATTTGAAAAGCTGTGTCTATGCTGTGGTTTCATACTTGGCAATATCAGGAGTGGTCTTCTCATGAAAATACTCTGACATCTGGACTAAAATCAGCTTTTGAAAATAAGAATTACTTAGGTTGTTCAGCTGGAAATAACTTCTTCCCCTCTCAACCCACACGGTTGAGAAGACAGTGAGTGCACAATCTCTGCAAGAAGAGAAGTAGCTTGCAACAAAGGGCTGTGAGGATTTGGAACATCTTTCCTGCAGGGAGAGTTCCCAGGGATGCTGGAGGTAACGCGGATAACGAAATTGAATGTGGAACGTTTATCCTCTTGTCTCGCTCTCAATCTTTGCAATAGTGATTTCAGAACCTGCACTTTCTTGCCCTAGAAACATTCTCTTTCCTGATAAGTACTGTGGCAAAGTCAAATGCAGAATGGCCCCATGCAGGAAGGAGGGAGAAGTCCAACACAGGACCAAGGAAGGATCCCGTGTGATGTGAGACTCTGGGGAGCCCTGCTTGGAGAAGGAGGCTGAGGCATCTCAGGAGACAGGACTGGGGGAGGGAAATTTTGAAGGCAGGGGAGAGGTGATGATACAAGAGAGAAACAAGCAGAAGAAGACATACCCGGCAGAACATATGCCCAGAGCTTGGAACTGAAAACATGACTCCAGTTTTAGGTTTCTCTGCTATCAGCTGATAACTGAAATTCACTGTAGAGCATCTTGCCCCTAGCTGAGTGTTGCTCTGCCGAGGAGGGGATAACTATTCTATCCAAAATTCTGTCAACTCAGAGGCCCTAGGTCTCTGGAACAGAGGCACAGACTGCAGATTGTTTTTCTGTTTTTCTTCTTTCTATAAATTGACAATTCCAACTCAAGAAGGTTAAAAATGCAAAAGATCATTATTAATGATTGGGTGAGAATTAGGTACTATATTTTGCTTATTTTTCTGCTGCTAGCTGTGGATGTTGCACATAGAGTTATCTTTATTTACATGTTGCACACAAGTTTACATTTCATTTTTTTCCAAAGGAACCCAACTGCACTAACATCAATAGATAATTCTTTACCTGAATTAACTATTTTATAGATATGTTTTATGTATTTATTTATGTTGTTCTGTGTGCATTTCTATGTATTTATGTATTATATATTTATATTTTCTGTTTAACAGTGGCCTTGTGTCTTTCTTTTACTGCACATTATTAATTCTCTGCTATGAAAATAAAGTATTATTAACTTCCTCACAGGGTTTATTATAGCTATCTGCATTAATGCATCTCAGTGCTTGACAGTTATTTTGGTCACAACATCACAGTGGTGGCTGAAATAAGAAGGAACCAAATCCCATTCCACAAAAAGCTCTGAAATTATTTATGCCAAAAATTGCCAATGATTTTCATTATGTCTTTGACTTTGACTTGAATGTTTTGATAATCTGTTTCTACGTAGCATGTAATGCATTCACAGTGGTTGCAAAGATATATCCACAGTAAAGCTGAATTGGTGGTTTGCTTCTGCAAAGCAACATAGCCAAGATGGATCTACTTTGCCACAGGGAAAGAAGAAGACTGAGGCAGAGGCAAAACTGTGGGGTGGGCATCCAAGGAGAGCTGAGAGAACAACATTTTCCTTCCTGAAAGTGGATTCTGGAGAACCAGGTTTGCTGCTCCTGCTGCAACCACAGGTAGGGCAAGAGATACAGAAATACTGTCAATACTTCTAAGAGGAGTTTTACTTCTTCACAGCCACATTTCCTGCCCTACATCCACAAAGTTTCTCACAGTCACAGCAAAAGTCAGCTTGTCTTTGCAGGACCTTGACCGGGGCAGAGCAGTCAGAGGGGCACAGCCATTTTGCAGTTTTCCTTTTCCTTTTACTCTGCTGATGTGTTCTACTGACTTTTGTTCGCATGCTTGAAGCCAGCCCCAGATACATCACTTTCCAAACAATGTTCTCTGTGTGTCATAGTTTGTCAAGTCCTCTGACAACTTTCTTTTGCTCAGTATTAAAACCTATTCATTTTAAAAGGGAATTAGCCCACACCTTTGTTAATGAATCAACAATTCAAGCTTTTCTCTTATAATATTAGCTCATACAACAAGTGTTCCAAATACCTCCGTCCAATTGTTTCATTTAAAAGATAACAGCAATTGTCAATCAGCTTTCATTACCTGAAGTCCTTACTTTTAAGCCCTTACTTTTAAATATTTTCCTTCTCTTTCTTGCTGAAAAAGCTCAGTTTGGAACATCATATAAATTGGTTTGTTGTTTTTCTGTTTTTAAATAATCCAGTTAAAAGCCGTTTTGCCTAGAGATAAATGCTGTTCAAACCCACAGAGGTGGCTATAAAGAAAAAGCTGTCAGAGGTACAAAGAAAACTGTTCATCTACCTTGTATAAAGACATGAAATGGAAAAGTCAAGAGAGAGCAGTAAGGAAAGGTCAAGGAAACTTCAGAGGAGTCAGATTAGAATGAGCCAGAGGGAAACGAGGTGGGGTGGGTGAGACTAGGACAGCTTTTCAAAGGAGAATGCATAGAGAGTGTCTTCATATGCCTAACAGACATATTTTTATTCAGATAAATATCTCTTCCTTATGTGTATAGGCCACTGGCTTTTTCCAAGAATGCTTCAAGCACAGGATATTAATATTTTTTTTCTATTCTCAAAGTAGCACGTTTGGAACAGTGAATCAGAATTCTGTAGAGACAATAGAACAAAGAATCCTCATCTAAAACTCATTTTAGCATATTTGAGTTTAAATCAGCAAGACTCACAGTTGGGGTAGATAGCAAAATAACACTTCTATCATTCTGGTGAATTTACAGAGATAATTCAAATAGGAGCATTAAAGAAAATGGTGAGCTTGTTTGTTCATGGAGAGGGGAAATGGCAACCATCATTAAGCAAACACAAAGAAAAAAGGGAATCAAGCAGCGAGCAGAAAAAGCATAGCAGGAGTGTAAGGAGAAAAGGCAAAGGATGGAATTATTCAGCAGGTCCTCAGGAATATGTTAGATTCAATCTGCTTTGAGCTTTAGTCTGCTCGATGATTTCAGTGATAATTGTATCTAGCTAAGCTCTGGGGAAATTAACCATTAGAGTTTCTGTCTTTAACAGGAGACATGCCTCCCAGTTAGCTAACAGTTTATAATTTACTGGACTTGAAAAAAATGTAACAAGTCAAGAATTTGGGCTTCCCCTTCTTGAGTGTACCTGAAGGAGCAAAAAAACCGGTGGATTTGCCCAGACATGACAAATTCCTTGCGATATGCACCAAAGAAAAGTGGCTACAACCTCAGTACTTAGTACTAGCATGTGGGAAGCAAAAAAGAGTTATCATCTTTCCAGTTACTTCCTCCCTGTCAAACTGGTTGTCTGTCACTGCCTTATTAGGAGCCCTTAAATGCTACTAATCACATTAACCCCTTGAGATCTGCTGTGGTATAGAAATCCCTTGCTGGCATCCTGTCTCATGCATGTTCACCCAGGCTTTGCAGTTCGCTCTGCGCAGCGTTAGGAGCTGTACCTGCAGCAGCAAGCTTCAGCCCTATTTTTTAAGCTTTGCTCAAGACAGATACCTGCAGAGCCTTCTGTAGAGTTGGGTGTGTGCCTAGCACAAACTGAACTCTGCAAGATTTTTACAGCCAGTCTCTAAAGGGTTCTGCTAAGCATGTAAGAACATGGTTTTCGAAAGGCTTTACAGGCTGGTCAAATCAGTGTAAACAATCAAGCAGAAGCAATGGCCACCTCCATGGCCCTGAGATTAGTCCCCTGTGAAAACTGAAATCCACTGCCTAAATAAACAAAGACAACAGTGCTCTTCAAAGAAACAACTGGAGATGCTGCAACGTAGGCAAACCATTTATTTTTCTAACTTTAGTCAGGAAAACACTATGAAATGTTAACTGCAAGCATTACTGCTTTCTCTGCAGATAGATAAAAGGAGAGCATGCAGTCACCAAATTACTACAGCAAGCTTCTTCCCTTGCCACAGTCTGGTGTTAAATTCTACCCAGCATTGTTTACTGAGGTGCAACACTGCAGAGAACAGAGAGGAAAACTCTTCCTTGTCCAATTTACTTGCTAGCTTTGTATCTTCAGTGAAAGCCTGATCAAACATAAGCTGCTGCCCGAAGTAGGACACGTTTGTTTATTTTCTTTTTGTGTGAGTGTTCAAATTTATTCCTTTAATCAATTCATCTGTTTGCTTATCAATTGACAGATATTTTAGTTTTTCTTAAAGAAACATCCTGGTTTTCATTCTTCTGCAAGGTCTGTAAGATTTTTAGTGGGTTGTTGTTTGTTTTTTTTTCTAAAAACAAAGGAATTCCATACTAAATTGGACAGAGAGCAAAGGCTTTAGTCCACTGAACCAGGAAGAGCAATTTTATTTAACTGTATGAGCAGTCTGGTGCAAAAGGTAAGTGAAACATGGCCCATCTTGATCTTTAAAAGTTTAACAGGATTTTCATTTCTAATATTGCATTGAAGAGGAGCTCATTTTTCTGTTTGTGGCTCAGGATGCACAAAGTAAACATGTCCCTAGGAGAAAAAATAATATCTTTAGTACAAACTGTGAGTCACGGCTGGCTTGAGAAGAGAACCAGTGAGGGAGCAGTGCCATCTGCGGGCTATATCCCTGTATCTCTCAACAGGGCTGGCTGTCATGGTCCTCCCTTTCAAGCACTGACATGAATAAATGAAGCAGGGTCTCTCAATAATTTGCCATATGTATTTGACTACCTGTTGGGGATGTGCAGAATAAATTTTGTTCTCTGTTATTTCCTCTGCTTATGTTCTCTTTTTAGCATTCCCAAAAATCTGGCAGCTTTTCTGAGGAAGTGAGAGTACTTTATTTTGGATTTGAAATCTGCAGGGTTGCAATGTGCTCTGAGAGCAAGAGGTTTCAGTGTTGAAAGGAAAATACTTCTTTCCATAATACAAATTTATACAAAAAAACTTCAGGGTTGAGGAGACTTCAGATGAGAAATGTGTATCCGTGGTGTCATACCAAAAGATTAAATGTCCTGGTAGGTACCAAAGCAATGACTATGAAGAATATTAAATAAACAAAAAGCACACTGATTTGTTGAATTTACTGCCAGATGTTACCATGGAGCCAGGATTTATATGTGTTCAGAAAGGAGTTAGACCCCTGCACAGATGGGAACAGCTGGTCCTTATATTCTAGTCTGGGGGCCATTTTTTCAAGGAAGTCTCTAAATTTCTGAGCTCCTTTGAGTGAGTTCTTGTGCACTGTTTCTTGTATTTGTTCTCTGTACAGCTGTATTTGCTACCAACAGGGAGAAGATAACCAAGTATAGTCGAATTCCACCTCACTCAGTGTATCCATTGCAGTTCTATTTATAGAAATACCTAAGTGTGCTCGCAGGAACAAATCCTAATACAACACTAAAATCTCAAATACAAAGGAATAAAAAAAAGGCTAATAAAGGTCTAAACCATAATTAATGTTAAGCAACATAAGGGGCTATGCACAGAACTTTCTTCACTGTAACATTTCAGAAAAAATCATGTTATCTTGCTAGATTGTTTCCAAAAACAAACAGCGAAAAAATCAGCTGGGAGAGAAGCCTGCTGCAACAGAAGATATGAGAGAATGAGGAAATGAACATTGTCACTCTGAACTTACATTACATAATGATAAAAGGAATTGATCAAGTGATTACATAAAATAGGCCTATTGACCCTTTTTAGGAAAACCTAAATAAGCATTTTCCTACATTTGCCCCAGCTCTTTAAACTCGTGAGGAGTCTGTAATCAGCAGAAATGTAGACCTCATAAAAAGTCATTGGCTAACAAATGCATGTTTTCTTTCATTTAATTTTATGCCTAAAAGCAAATTCTCGTTATTACTCATGAAATGGATCGATACAGCTAATCTTAACAGTGACTTTCTATTTTTCTCTTATTCAGATCAGGATTTTTCTCTATTATAAGCAGACACAAGTGTGCTGCCCATCACCAGTGTTTAGCACATTCTTTTGCTTCTTACTATCACATTTTCCTTTGGCCTTTGGAATGGCAGAAGTCCTGAAGTGGTCAGTGAATATCAGACAAGCTGCATGATCTTCACATGGTATCAGTTTGAAGCTATTCTTTTTTCTGCCTTGAAAGAAGTGAGACCTGATACCTTCCATTTAAATTGTGTTCAATTAAGGGCTATCACATTCCCTCTGGAGTTCTCATACAACTTTCCATCTTCTCAGATATAATCAGAGGAGACTTGCAATGTTAATCTCAGTTCTCTAATCAAAAGAATGCAAATTTTACTGCCCTATCTCAGTTTGACATCAATAGGACTACTGATTACCACTAAGGGACAAGGGTTATGCTAAGCTTGCTCTTCCAGGGTAGAAATATTCTATGGCTTTCTGCTATCGATAAGATGCCACCATATTTCCCTTCCTCATCACCATCATCACTAGTAATCATAGAATACAATTATAGAATAATTTTGATTGGAAAAGGTATTTAAGTCCATTGAGTCTAACCATTATCCCAGAATTGCCAAGTCTATCAATAAAAGAGGTCCCCAAGTGTCACGTCTACAGAGCTCTTGAATATCTCCTGCAAGGGTGATTCAATCACTTCCCTTGGCAGCCCATTCCAGCATTTGACAACCCTTTCCCTGAAGAAAATTTTCCTAATATCTAAAATAAATCTTGCTTGGTACAACTTGAGGCCATTTCCTCTGCTCCTTTCATTTTTACTTTGGAGAAGAGATCATTGAATACAACTCCAGCACTGCTAAGTCTACCATAAAACATGTTCCCAAGTGCCACAACTACAACTTTTAAATACCTCTGGGATGGTTGTTCAACTAATTCCCAGGGCAGTCTGTTCCAATGCCATACAACTCTTTCCCTGAAGAAAATTTTCCTGACATTCTCAATTTAAGCCTCCCCTCATGTAACTTGAGGCCACTTCCTCTGCTCTTGTCTCTTGTTCCCTGGAAGAAGAGACCAAACCTCACCTCTTTGTAACCTCCTTTAGGCAGTTGGAGAGAGCAATGAGATCCCCACCGAGTGTCCCTTTCTCCAGGCTGAACACCTCCAGCTCCCTCAGCTGCTCCTTGTCAGACTCCAGACTCTTCCCCAGCCCTGTTGCCCTTCCCTGCACCCTCTCCAGCCCCTCAGTGCCTTTCTTGTAGGGAGAGGCCCAAAACTGGACACAGGATTTGAGGTGTGGCCTCAGCAGTGCTGAGCACAGGGGGACAATCCCTGCCCTGGTCCTGCTGCCACACTATTGCTGACCCAGGCCAGGTGCCATTGGCCTTCCTGGCCCCTGGGCACACCTGGCTCATGGTCAGCTGCTGCTGACCAGCACCCACAGCTCCTTTTCCTCCAGGCACCTTTCCAGCCTCCCTTCCCCAGGCCTGGAGTGCTGCCTAGGGGTGTGACACAAGTGCAGAATGTAGCACTTGGTCTTGGGCCTCATACAATTGGCTTTGGACCATCAACCCAGTCTGTCCACATCCCTCTTCAGAGCCTTCTACCCTTCAGCTGATCAACACTCCTGCCCAATATGTCATTTTCTGCAAACAGTGCACATTCCAAGCCATGTGCAGACCATTTCTCCAGGAGAATTCTCTGGGAAATGATATTAAAGGCTTTACTGAAATCCAGGTAGACAGAGTCACAGCCTCTTTCCCATCCACTATGTGGGTCACCTTGTCATAGAAGCAGATCAGGTTTGTCAAGTAGAACCTTCCATTCCCAAACTCATGCTGGCCAAGCCTGATCCCTGGTTGTCCCATTTGTGCCACATGATGGTACTCAGGGCGATCTGTTCCATGTCCTTTCCTGGCACTGTGGTCAGGCTGACTGGCCTGTAGCTCCCTGGATCCTCCTTACAGTCCTTGCTGTAGAGGGACATTATGTCCCTTCAAATCAACTGGGATCTTCCTGGTTAGCCAGGACTGCTGGTAAATCATGGAAAGTGTCTTGGTGAGCACTTCCATCAGGTCCCTCAGCACCCTTGGATGGATCTTATCTGTCCTCATAGACTTGTGTGTATCTAAGGGGAGTAGCAGGACACTGAACATTTACTCTTGGATTACAGGGGCTTCATTCTGCTCCCCTTCCCTCCCCTCCAGTTCAGGGAGCTCAGCATCCAGAGAACAACTGGTCTTACTACTACAGACCGAGGCAAACAAGGTATGAAGTACCTCAGCTTTTCCCTCAGACTTTGTCACTGTGTTCCCCCCCTCCATATATGTCCCAAAAAATGGGGACTCTCCTTAGCCCTCTTTTGGTTTCTAATGTATTAATAGAACAGGTTTTATTGCCTTTTACAGCAGTAGCCAGGCAATTCCTGGTCAAGGTTTGGCTCTTCTCATTTTCTCCCTTCATAACCTCAAAATATCCTTGTAGTCCTTTTGCATAGCCTGCTCCTTCTTCAAAAAGTCATAAACTCTCCTTTTATTCCTGAGTTTCAGCCAAATATCTCTGTTTAGCCAGGCCAATTTTGTTCCCCTGCTCATATTTGACTCAACATTATCATTAGATCACACAGTAGGGGTACAGAATGACCATTTTTATTGCAAAGGCTATATATGCCCTTTTCCCTAACTGCCTTATCCCTGCTAGGGATTTAGAACAAACTGAAATTTATTGCAGGGTATGTTTTCTATTGTGAACTACGTATATCTACTCTGGAAGTGGTAATCAATAAAGATGATGTGCCACATTGCTTGCTGCACATGGACTTGTTAAATTTCTGATGCACGTTTCTAGTCATTTAAAAAGTAATTCTGATTTTTCTGCCTATATGCTGCTTAGGATCATTTCTGCATTTCCTGCTGCTGTTTTCACTACTGTTCACATATTCCCTGGATGCTATGAATGGGAACATAGCAACCATTCTGGATGAGACTGCCAACTGAAAACAGCTAAAACATGGAGATATGCAAGAGATTCAGCTATTGAGAAATCAAACTGGGAGCAGAAATAGATGAATAGTAGTCCTACTGCATTTGACTTAAGTAAAGCTCAGTGCTTTACTTTGGCCCTTTCAAGATCATGGTACCACTTGTACCACTATAAGCATTCAGTATTATGCAAAAGTAAATCTCTAATACTAGAACTACACAGTAAATAAGTTGAGTGTAACCTCGACTTTTCATTGATGAATTGTGGATGTATTTCAATGTAGTGCAGGAATAAAAATCTGACATATAAGCAGGAGCTGTAAATGGATTTTCCATTATCTTCAAGTTGATAAATATGCAGCCAATTTCAGATATGACAAAAACGGCTCCGTGGAAGAGCTTTTTACTTATCTAGTCATCTCATCCATACTGGGACACACTGACTCTAGCCCAAAGTGTTCTTTGGATATACACAATCCACAGGCTCGGTTTTTAAACTAAGGTTTATAGAAGTGAAGTGCCCTACCACTTAGTCTACTTCAAAATATGTGTGTATTGAAAAATCTGATTTCAGAACAGTGGATGAGGGAACAACAGAGCAATGGAGCTGAACAAATAGTAGTCTTTTTTTCCATTTTACTTTTGGCTTAAACCGGAACAAAAAGCAAATCTTATTTCAAAGTTCTGAGAGATTTGTACTGGAACTGAAACTAAATCAGTTGCAGTCACAGCTGAACTCAAACTGGCCTAGGGCAAATGTATTTGTTATGTGGGACCCAGAGGTCAGACGCTGAAGAACAAGAATATGGTCCCAATATGAGTTTATAAACTCAGTGATGTTCTGGTGATTTTACTCTGGTCATTCTTATCTGTCTAATATTATTCCTTTGACCCACTCTGATATCAAGTAAATGTAATATCCTTTTGGTTTATGCAAAATTTACACATGTGAACTATATAATAAATATTCAAAAATAATAGAAAATTTACAGAATTTACTTTCCTCCTGCTGCACATTCCAGAGAATCTAACACTAGCCAAAATTATCCTAGCCATAAAGATTTTATTTTATACTCTCTATCAGACTAGAGGTAGCATTACAGAATCTGACTCAGAAAACAAGAACATTTAGAAGTTGATTCTGCCCCTTTTGAGCCTTTGCAGCACAAGGTGTCATTCAGGAAAGCTTGAATTGCAAGAAAACCAAACGTATGGAAGCAGCCTACAGTCAGCTGAAAAAGCCCTCACAGACTTCCCTTGAACCTCCTGAGAAAGGAGTGGAAAAGTGGGGGAAGAGTGAGAAGAATCACACCGACTGTTCCAGGACAATTTAAGCTGGTTTGAGGCCTGATTTCTATCCTGAAAACTTGCCTCATGCTGTAATTTAGCCAGATTTGTCAGAACAAGAAGCAGAACCTGAAATACAAAAATTTTATGTAATCTTTTATGCTGGGAGGTCTAATATTGCATTCTCCCAATAAAATATTTTAAAAAATGCAATTTTGCATCGTCAAAAAGCTTTATTTTTCAGTTGTTTTGTCACTCCTCTAACTATGGTACTTGTTTACCGGCATCATTCCTCTTGGACTGCCTCTGTAGGGATATAATGTATTCTGATTGCATAGTACCTATTCATCTATAATGCTGTTGAGTCACTTGCAGGCATATTTGAACATTTGGTAGTTTAACCTTGAAATAAATGGCAGAGGCATGTCTTTTCACCACACCCAAATGTGTTCCTGATTAATCATCATTTTTTTACTTCTATTCCCCTGACGTTATTACAATTCCATTTTTACAGCAGAAAATCATCTTCTTTAAAATATTTTCCATTAACCGTAAATAAATGATGCCACCATCATGCTTAACATGCACTCGTTTTGTGGGGGTGTTTGCAGGGTTTGTGGGTGTGAATGCATGTGCTTTCTGAAATTTTATCTCAAAGTTAAGCTGAAAATCTGTGGTCTGGTTCCAGTCAGGAATGCAGCTGCTTATTTCCTAAGGGAAACAGGGAGCCTTACAGCTGGCTCTGCTGGAGCAAAAGCAAAACAGATATTTGGCTTCAACAGCATCAGGATTTTGTCCTCTTTATGCTGGAGATTTAAAAGGCTTGAATGACTGAGCAAACAGTGTTTCACAAGGCACGCTGTGCACACTGGGTTATACAAGCTGGTGTTACTCATCAGTAATTACCTACACCTGCCAGGACCTAGGTGCCATCTTTAGGAACACACAGTGTGAACTACTAGGAATTACAACTAGGAACGAACATTTTTAAAAACATTCAGAAACATATAAAAATTATCCTTAACATCCTTTCTTCTAATATGGATGCAGTGGTACCTCAGGTAACACTGTACTGAGAGAACTCGGGAAAGAAGGCTCTTCAAAACCACCTGAGCAATGGGCAATGCCTGTGTAACCCTTTGTCCTGGGCTGATGCTAAATTGTATCCCCACTCATCTGTTTAGCTCAGAAATAAGTTTTGTACCTTTAGAACTGGATTTGAGAGTGAAGGAGAAGCGGTGGAATGTCTGAGGTGGTTGTTTTCTAAAGATAAGGATCAGAGATTTCAGCTTTCCCTCACACTGTGTTGTCAGCAGTACGGACAGCGATAGAGAGTTCTCCTTTGCTTTCTGTTAGTTTTTGGCTGGCTGAGGCAGAGAAGTTCTCCAGACTGTGGTTTGTTTTTTTTTTTCCCTTTTTCTTGGCACTGTTTGAACCTGCTCTGGTTAAACACCCAAAGGCCCCCAGGAGCTCCCACCTGTGTCCCACCGGGCCTGGCCTGGGCCCGGCCTTTCCCAGCCCTGAGGGACCGACAGCAACTGAGCCGAGCTCCAGCCACGGGAGAGACTTTCTGAATTTGGCATCTCTGCGGGGCACACAGAGGGTTTGCTGTTCAGTGTTGTTCATTTGTTGTGCTGGGGAGTGCTTTGACTGTTAAATAACTTTTTTCCACTTTCCTCCAAGGAAATTTTTCCTGTCCTGAACAGAGGGACTCTCGGGGCGGTTCAGATTCGTTTTCTAGAGGGACTCCATCCAGAGGTTTTTTCCCAAATTTGTCCTAAACCAGGACATCCTTGAAAGAGGAAATATGTCCGGGTTAAAGGATGCAGCTTCATAAAGCCATTGTGGCTGGAAGCTGGGCCACTCTGAATCAGAAAGTGTGAACCCTTGACAGCCACGAAGAGGTCTGAAATGCCCTAAGGAGATGTGCATAAGGAAATGACTGTACATGAAATTTCAAAAGGCACAGGGGCAGCAAGGCAGCACTCCTTATTATAACATATCCTTATTGTTACATATCTTTATTGTTAATTTGCTTATTCCTACATAGAAAAATTTCCAGACTTAGCTTATTAGACTACAATTTATAACTTTTTCAATCTACAATAAACATACATTGCTGACAACTTTATGGATTTTTGAGTTTGTTTTTCTATTGGTAAGTTACTGTACAAAAAGAGTTACCAAGGAATCTGAAAGAAGCCTGCATATCAGGTCAACTGGCAAACAGAAGTCTTGTTGTGATAATCATATATACCACACAGACTGTTTACATTTTTCTCTGGAAGATTACATATTTGGCAGTAATTCAATGAAGTGTAGTGGACTCATAAAACTGAGAAGTTAGAGGATCTATGGTTGCTAAAAATGGAAACTCATTAAATTTACATAATAATGGTAATAAAAGTTTTTATGCATTACAGTCTATAAAATAATACAGTCATAATTAACCAATAATAAAATATTCAGGAAAAAAAGAGTTCAATCAAATTATAGAAAAAATGTCAATTTTCTTTATAATTCTATTGTTACCAGAAAAGAATTCAGCTTGTTCTGACAAGATTGGTTTAATTTACATTCCTTTTTTACTATAATATTTCTTCAAATATACTTCAAAATTTTTAGACTTATTAGTGTTGATCTCCAGGATCATGACTAAAATTGATTAAGTTAGGTTTTCAATTCACTTTATTATAGTAAATTTTTACAGATTATTATTATTTATAAAAAAATTAATTAATTAGAATGGAATAAATTATTTTGCAAAGAGACATAAGCATGCTAAATGTTTCAATTTCTCAAACTTAGGTTGGCTCTGCCCCAGTATCATCTCTTTTATTAGTGTTCCCTGCAGGTGTCACTGAATGTTTCAGTATGGCTTTGTATTCTGACACTGATTTTCCCAGAGTGCTTTTCTCATCAGTGCCTGGTAAATGCAGCAGCCAGCAAGGTGATTGCCTTGTAGGTTTGGTAGATTGCTTTCCTTCTAAATGATAAACTGGTTTTAGGTTTCTGGTGATTTTTGACATTTCACACTGTTCTGAAATGATTGCTTATTGAGTTCTCAAAATTTTTCAGCTATGTGCAAATTCTGGGTTTTTTCTATTTAAATAAAATTTTTAGCCTTAAAAAGTAGATATGGAACAGCACTATCTCAGAGGAAGCAGAGTTTACTAGTATAAGCAGGATGGCTTTGAGGTAAAGTAATAAAATTATGCAGTACCTTAAATAATTTATAAGGAAGACAATAATATAAGACAATAAAATAACTTGTTATAATTTGCAATAACTCTTCCTTAGAAAGTCTGTAAAAAATTATGAGAATAATTAATCAAAAGGAAAAAAAACCCTGAGTATTTAGGGAGCTGATACAAAGCAGAAATTGTCCTGCCTATCTTACAAAATAGATCAAAGCTGGTAATGAGCATAAAATCTGGACAGTTGCCTGTGAGGAGTGAAATATTTTAAGGATGCTTGACAAACAATACGACCTGAATACTACTGTATTTAATAAAGTACATTCTTAAGATTGGGAAGACAAAGAGATTTTTATCCTTCTATTTATTTCTGTAGTAAACAATGGAAAAACATCAAGGAAGATGCACAGGAGGTCAGATGAGATGATGGATGAAGAATTTTTTTTAAATACCATATACTACTTCTGGTTTTGTTACCATGTACCTGTGAAATCCTCATTAGCATATGCTAATGAGCATTTCTTGTCAGTCCTCAGTAAAATTCATAGTTTAGGATATATTTTTTTGTTTACCTCAAAATTGCTCAAAATTGCTCAAAAAGGGCCTTCAAACACAGTCAGAAGTTGATACTGCAAATCCCCTTGCTTCTTGCTCCCTGTTCCAATATTTTAACTTGGTTCTAGTGACTCTTTCATCTGCTAAGTTTTTAGAGCACTGCCTAGGGTACAAAACCTGGTTTTCACCAGTTTCACATTTCACATCTGCCACAGAAGACTGTTTAACTGTGCTTCCCAAAAGCAGCGATCCGTTCTCTCCTCTGTCACCTTCTTAATGCATTTTTATTTTTTTTATTACAAGTGCAGCAAGGATTGCTGTGCTTTCTCCGTAGGCTGCAGACAGCTTACAAGAAAATTAATGTTTAAAAGGTGGTATATTATTGTCTGAAAACTGGCAAGAGGGAAGACAGTGGAAGTTAGATCTGGGACACGAGAGCACAATATGTCATACGCAGAGAGGCTTTGATATGGGTAATAAAAGGATGCTCAACAAGAATCCTCAGAAGAATCCTCAGACAATTCAGGGAGAGATTTCAAAGACATCCCTTAACCTCTTCCTTTAACCCCTGAACACAAACTAAAGCATCTTCCTGTTTCTCAGCAACTGGTCTGCAGACAGGTGCCATTTGACAGATCCTTACCAGAATTATGCAGTAAAATTGTGTTATAAGGCCACATTATTCTACCCCTCAGATAAATGGCAAAAGCATGTGTACAGCCAGCTCATTTCTACATTTTTGATGGACCCACCTGGCTCCTTTTTTCTGAGCAAGATGTGAATCAAAACTTCAGACGTAGGTGTACAAAGTGCATGGCTTCAGGCTCCCGAAGCAGGAGGTGAGTTCTGTCCTAGGTCTGTTTAGAAGGTTTAGTAACATCACCCTGCATCCCTGTTACACAGAGGTAAAATACATGTGATGCTCCAAAAGGAAAACAAAGCCAAATTCACTCTGCCACTAAAACAGAGCTCTCAGACCTTAAGGAGAGTGAGAGGACAAGACCCAGCATTTCCTCAGCAATTAAAAGAGGTTCAGGGGGTGTGCTGCAGCTCTGCTCCTGTGAGGGACCAGAACTCCTCATCACAGTGCAGCAGCACGTGGTCTGGGCTGCAAAGGCCAAAATAAGAAGCTCAGCTAATTTCATTATTCCTTCAACTTACTATTTATACATTGTATAAATGTATTCTCATATAAATGTAATACCATCCAAATTAAATCCAGAATAAAAATTTACTTCAAGAGCATCATATTAATGTAAATCTACTCAAAAGTATAACTTTATATAAATTCTATATAGTTATATTTACATAAATATATTAAATACTTGCATTTTTAAAAATTAAATGTAACTATACAAATATATATATATATTAAATGTAACTATACAAATATATATACACTCATCTTGAAATGACCAACATTTCAGAGCTTTGTTTTCTATATAATTTAAAAACAATACTCCATAGGACACTCATTTAATGAACTGCACTTGAGATATTTCTCTGTATTAGAAGTAGGCATGACAGAACTATTTCATGTTAGGTTTGCTCATTTGAGGATGCAGAATTAAAACTAAAATATTCCTAATTCAGGTATGAAGTTTGATTTGTTATATCTATCATGTCTTTTGTGCTTACAAGTTGCATTAACACCATTGGAGAAAAAAGGAATAACTCAAGAGGATTATTTTTTTCACAATAGAAAATTCAGACACTATTTCTTTGCAATTTAAACAAAAAATTTTATTTCAAATTTGGTAATTACTATATTTAAAAATAAATATGCTTTTAAAAAGAAGAATAGCTCTTTGGTTTGCTTATTTTTCTGAAAGACTACACAGCCTGTTTCCTAATATTTCAAGTGGAAGGGAAATGCAGACTTCCATGAAATTTAGTGTTCCACTGAAGTACAGGAAACAGCAGTCACAAAATATTGCCTGGAAAAAAAATTAAATTCCCTTGTGATGAATTGCACAGGTTGAGGAGAAACCCTGTATTGGTTTAAAACCTGACAGAAAAATACCACAAATTTCCTCCAAGGAGAGTGATTGTATTTAACAAGTTGCCCTTCTCATCTTTTGTATCTCTGATGGCAGCTGCATCTTCTTTCACTTACTGGAATATGACCAATAAAATAGGAGAAGTAAAGGCAATACAGAGAACTGCTGGCTTTATGCATAAATATCAAAACAAAACAGTTTTCAAAAGGCTTTTCATTGGTTTTTTTTTCTACTTCTCCCAGGATCTTTAGCATCAACGTGTCTCAGAAAAGTGGCTTTCCATTTATCAGGAAACTTGTGTGACCTCCAGTGGACTTCCTAGGGAGGGAACCACAGTGGCTTGGCCACTCTGGCCAACATGGGGTGACCTGTAGGTGACCACTGGTCAGGTCCACATCTGCACTTGCCCTGTAACCCCCAGAACTGGTGGTGCTCAACTACAGGAAGCTACATTCCCCTCCCTCCTCTCCCCAAGTTATCTCAGATTTACAGATTACATACTTTATTTATGTATTTTCTGTAGCTAATAGTCCTCTCTTCTAATTTCTTACAGAAATCATGCAAAGGTAGATGTCATCTCATTATGCAGATGTTATAATTGTCATTCCCTGTGGACACGTAAATCATAAATCTTTCAGTTGGAAGCATCAACTTCCCTCCATAATGCTAAGGAGAAAACAAATCATACCCTTAATAAAGGAGAAGATTCTCAAGTGCTTTGGCCCAGCCTGAGCACTAAGCCAGATGGACCATAAATTTATGGGGATTATAGAAGACATCAACTGCAAGGAGTGTTCTGGGCACACTCTGCAGTGTGCACAGAAGGCAATAGGAAAAGAGAGGGGCTGTGGTTGGTCGACCCTGGCTGGATTTCAGTCACCCACTAAAGCCTCTCAATCACTCCCTTCTGTGTCTGGACAAGGGAGACAAAATATAAAGAGTTCATAGGTTGAGATAAGGACCAGGAGAAATAACCCATCAAATGCCATCACGGGTAAAAACAGGCCAGAATTAGAGATATTAATTGAATTTGTTACTAACAAAATCAGAGCAGGATAATGAGAAGTACAATAAGACCTTAAAAACCCCTTTCTTGTACCCCTCCCTCCTTCCCACCTCTATGTTCTACTCCAGAGGTGCAGGGAGATGGGAATGGGGCTTCATCACAGGTTGTTTCTTCCACTGCTCACAGAGAGGAGTCCTTCCCCTGCTCTACATAAGTCCACCCCACAAGAAAAAGTCCTCCACAAACTGCTGCAACTTGGATCACTCTTCCACATGGTTCAGTCCTTCAGGCACAGTCTTCTCCAGGGTGGGTCCTCCACACGGTCACAAATCCTACAAGGAAACCTGCCAGGGGCCTGTTCCATCATAAGACCCCCACAAGTGCACAGCCTCCCCTCAGGCACCCACCTGCCCCAGCTTGGAACTTCTCCATGGGCTGCAGGTGGATCTCTGCATCCCCCTGCCCACCATGGGCTGCAGGGACACAGCTGCCTCACCATGGGCTGCACCTGGGGCTACAGGGGAATCTCAGTTCTGGTGCTTGGACCACCTTCTACCCCTCCTTCTGCACTCACCTTGGCACCAGCACATGATCCCACTCTTCTCTTCTCCGGCTCAAATTATATCTGCAAATTAACTTTTTTCTTTTTTTTAAATATGTTATCACAGAGGTGTTCCCACCATTCCTGATGCCTTGACCAGCTGCAGGTCCATCTTGGTGCTGGCTCTGCTGGACATGGAGGAAGCTTCCGGCAGCTTCTCACATAAGCCACCCTTGTACCCCCCTCATTACCAAATCTGGCCATGCAAACACAATACAGGACTGCCTTTCCTTTCTCATGAAACAACCATGCCAAATATCGAAGGAACTTTAATTTTCCTTTTTCTTGGTATAGCCTCAGTCAGAGCCAAGAGAGGGAAATAGTCTCTATGACCAATGAGTAATGTCCTCTTTTCCAAAGCAGATTTAATAAAGCATTAATCTAACCAACTAATGGCACGTTTGGTTCTGTTTGGTTTTACTCATCAGTGTCAGGAGAGAATTCAGGCTCTAGAACTTCAACAAAATCTGTTTGTGGCAGAAGGTAGGACACAGCAGGGTCAAAGATCAAGCCTACATAGGAGCAGAGCAGCACAGGTGTGTACTGAAGATCATTATTCACACAATAGAGCTTAAAAGGTATTTTACTTTGAATTAGCTCTTGCCTAGTCCCATGAACTGCATGCCCACAAGCAGCTGAGCTCATTTCCCAGCTCAATTTCATCTGTAGGGAATCCACTCCTGCTCTTCAAAACCTTTCCAGGGTGCGAGCCCAGACATGGTGTCTTGGTTTAGCATCAACAATTTACAGTTTAGTATCAACCCAGGACACATGGTAAATGGGAGTGACTGGAAAATCCCCTTTCAAAGGAGAGCTCCCAGTCCAAGGGATGCTGCTAAAGATGGCTTCTCTTATGCTGTGTGAAGGCACAGGACCACACAGATAAAGTTTTTTTTTTTTTAAAACAACTGCACATCCAGTACCATATTGAGAGAAATAAGAGATTTTTAAGTTCAAAGCAAAATTACTTCTTTCTTGAAATATCACTTCAAAAACTGCAGATATTTTAAACTAGTCTGAGGATGGATTGGGGGTGGACTTTGTTTGGGCAGAATATTTATATATATATATATATAAATGAATTCCACTTATCTAATTTAATTCTCCTTCAGGCCTAAAAAATACAAATCTGAGTGAAATAATTATGTCTATGTGTTTCCTGACTCAAATCAATTCAATTGGTTCCAATTTTACTATTACCACACATTTTTAAATAATAATATTCAGAATAAAACCTAAAAAGGAGGTCCTTAATTTTTTCCATTTTTGATTTTTAAATTAAAAAACTTTGAAGAAAAGAAAACAATATACCTGCATAGTCACAAAAGTTACAACACTATAGTCATTATCTTCTTGTATTTAATTTTGAAGGAAATTAATTTTACACAACTTACAATGCTGAGGGGAAAAGAATATGAGCTTATAAGAACTTTTATTTTTGTTGTGAATTAATATACCTTAAACATCAGTAAACATTCTAATGAAATAGCTGCTGAAGCAGTAGTGCATAAAGTTAATATGCATCAAATGACAAACAGGAGGTGATCTGTTGATAAATTGATCTATAAAGTTTGCATAATTCAAATAATGTTTAGCAATTCGTATATCTCAGTTATAGCCCCTTTTTATTGCCAAGTCACAGACTGTATTTGTTCAGGTATTAATAGCACTTTTTTTCATGGCAATGTTTAAACAATTCAGATGTCAAGTATTTGATCTGCCCATGAGTGCTTTAGAAATGGGAGACAGGGCCTGGGGTAAATAAATATAGCAGAGATTTTACCGAATACTAAGACAACAGAGCAACTTGTCATCTTTTTTTTTTTTTT
>VZTB01003390.1:301030-317762 GCA_013397245.1 Thryothorus ludovicianus
CATAACTTCAGCTCCTGGAGAGAGAGTTGTACTAAACTGAGAAGTATTTCAGTTTTCAAGTTGATTATTTGAACATTACTGAGACATAAATGCCTGCAATTTAAGCTGTGAGTAACGAGACTACTGCCTATATAAAAGGACTTGGAAAGGACTGAGAAATAGAACGTTGTGTATATGGTATAGAAAGAATTTATACTAAGTAATTGAGAAGAAGTCTAACATATTCTGCTGGCATATTCACATTTCATATCCAGATAGGAGCAAATTGTTTTTCCTAATGCTAAAAATCTTGAGCTTTAGTCCTTTCAGCCCAAGATTTATAAAACGTGGGCACAAACTACTCTGGTCTTTGAGTCTTCAAGAACAGTCAGCAGCAAAAATGGCACAGCAGTGTAACAGTGACAGATATCACAGAATGATGTGTTCCCATTATATATCTGAGAACTTGGATGGATTCATAAACAAGGGGGGTGAAAGAAAAGGAAGAGGCACACATCAGATTATTACACAATCATGCAGTTCTCTGCTAGTTGGTGTAAAAAGTGCACTGAAGTTAGATATGTATAGAATTTAGATTTCACTAACAATTTTCTTTGTTTTTAGAAGTCAGCTGGGTAGTTAAATAGGAAAGATTACAGTCAGATGGGCTTGTGAAGAGTCAGTATAAAGGTGGTTATTATTGTTTAAGTGTTAATATGCCATGGGAAACCTTATCACCACTGATTTTAAACTAAACTATTTCTTTTACTCTGTGACTTTGATGAGTCTCTTCCAAGTTCAGAATGCCTGGGAGAGGCCAAATTAAGGTTATATATTGGCTAACTGAAAAGTTATTATCCAGGAGAGAATATACAGTGGAAAATACTTTCCAAGTGTGTCCAAATGTTTCACCTGCTATTAGTGAAAGAAAAGTCCAATGATAAAGCTGTATAAAACATGGAAATTCTGTTCCACAGAGAATTTCAAATTTTTCTTTGTTTTGACTATAAATCAAACACAGATTTCTTTTTTTACACAATCTGCAGAGGAGCTCACTTAGGGGAGGAGGAGAAGAATGCTGTCTGTCAACCAAACCTACATCTTGCTACTTTATACTGATGCTCATCAAAGCTAAATGGAAAGTTAAAAACAAAATGAGACAAGCAATTTGAAAAAAATGCATCTCATTTCAGTTCCTTTAAGAAGGACATTTGACTATAAAGAAAGAATAGATTTCCTTTCAAATAAAACTGCTATCAAATGCACGCAATTGCTAAAGTTCTAATATTGATAGACTTGCCCATTCTCAGAGGATTTAGCTCTTCTGACTGAGAAGCTGCATCTAAAGAAAGGCAGCCACTAGGGCCCACATATTTGACAAAAACCCCAAAACCTCAGCTGAGCCACATACCTGTGCTGTCTATAGAAATAGAAGACTTCATGCAGCTGGACTGCTGAATGGGCCCTGTGGAGACACTGAACTGTGTAGCCCTGAAAAATGCAGTTGATATACATCATATTTTTGAATATATTATCCTTCTCTAGAAGCAGGGTATGATTTACATAGTGGTCCGAGTTAGGAGTTTTAAAAAAAAAAAGGTATTAAGCTTATTTGGAATTCTTTTTGAACATTTTTCGTCACTTGGAATGAAATCCTAGTTATGCTGAATTTGCAGGGAGGCTTGATGATGATTTTTAAGTGCTCATGATTTCTTTCATCATTTAGTGTCTATTTCAGCATTGCAAACTTGCATTTAGCCTTCTTAGTCATTCAGATCCTCCCCTACCGACAAGAAGAGAATGATTTAATATTGTGAGGATAAGAGTGGAGATCCCAGAGCGTTATATATTTTTTTCCTTTGATTATGAGCTCTCATTTTCTTCCGATTTTATCCCTTTGTCCTCTTCTATTTGATTTTCTTGCTGAGCATCCATTGTAATAAAGTGCCATGTTCAATGAAGTTGCAGTGAGCAATTTAAATAATAGCAGGTGTAGACGTGTAGGAATTTTGATTGTAATGCACTGCTGTGAAGAACTCATGCATTTATAGTGCAGTATATTTCTGAAACCATTATGGCAATAAGCCAATCAACTCGAATATGCCAGGGGCAGTGCTGCAAATGTATAGAGTTGATGGAATTCATTTCAGTCACTTATTCTTGAGGTAGGATTAGAGGAAATTTTGATCAGTTCATGCATCTCCAATTTGGCCTGCAGCTTCGAGCTCTGGCTGCAGCAGAGCTCTCAAGCTGAGCACAGATGGGGCTGGATATTATCTGGGTGAGAAGCTTTCAAAAAAAATCAAAATGCTTCAATGTGTAGGTGTTGGTAACTCACTAGGCAGCATGCTTCCCTCGGGTCTGCTCCTTAAATTTCTGCCTTTCACCATGTCAGAAAATGCCAGCTTGTTAAAGGTATTTCCTTTGAAGATAGGAGTTAAGATCAAGTTCCTTATCAGTTGAAAATCCTATTGTATGTTCTCCACTACTAGTCTTGATATTATGTCTAGCTTCCAGTTCTAGCAATTCCATTACATTCTGTCTGCTTTATCCCATTTCATTTTCAAAAGGAGCAAGGTTAGGACTGCTGTCAATATAAAACAGCTATGACTACATTTTGCAGAGAATTAGTTGAGGTTATTTGTGTAAGAAGAAAAGTGGGGATTATTCTGGGTACTAGTCCCAACCTACTGTAATTTCATACATACCTGTGGAGAAAAGTTAGGACAGTTACTTTGATAGTATAATCTCTATAATCTCTTCAAATTATCCTTTATCTTGCAGTTCAAGTCAAGCCTTAGTTTTCAAACTACACCTTCAGTTGTGCTAGAGGAATTCAGTTAAAAGCTCAAGCACTGCAGCTGGGAATACATTCAGCATGCTATGCAGGTAAACATAACATGACTTACAACTTATGTACTCTACGCAACTCTTACAACTTATGCACTTGCTCACTGGACACAAAGCTGAACTATAATTTAAATGGAAGTGTCTGGGGCAAAGTAGAAAAGGCCATTTTTTTTCAGGTGTTTAACAGCATTTCTTACCCATTGGTTTTGACATTGCTTTGCAGTCCAGGGGAGGTATCTCTCAGATTGACTTCTAACACATTTACCACTTAGGAAACTTTGTTAAGCTCTTCAAACATGAAGGAGGTTTTTACTGAGCTCTCTCACACTACAACTGTGCTAGGAAGCTGGGGAGTGAGTTTGGTGCTCAGAAGCTCTGCTGAAATTCCGCTGGGGACAGAGGTGGGCGAAGTGGCACCACGGCTGTGTGAAATGTCAGTCATGCCATGGGCCAAGTTCTGCTCAAGTTGCTTCGCCAACCTGTAGAAAAATCAGTGAAATTGCATGCATGTATAGCAATAGAGAGCCTTGTCTTAGCCTGAATTAGTTAACCTAATGACATTGCTAATTACACAGTGGATCATTGACTTTTTTCTGCTTCACATTGTTTACAGGTTTACAGGTTAAATGTGTTGATCAAGGTATAGTGGAGGAAGTATAGGTTACACTGTGAAGTTACATGTAGGAACATTACATTTATAAAGTGCTTAGGAATCAAAATGCACCCATTGACACACCATCATCACATCTCAGTAACCCGCCCCCAAAACTAGCAAATGTAGACAAGATGATAACTGATGTAATTTTGGTGAAAATATCTGTGATCTACCAAAATTTAATCATCCTCAACTTCTTCAAAGAAATACAGAAAGAAAATATTTTCTGTATTTGTGGAAGTGCATTTTGAAAGTTGGGAGATAAAGAAGGTTAACATGCAAATAATATCTGTAGTAGAATGGCCACAGGTATCATATATTACTAAAAAGCACATGGGATATCTCAGAAGACAGAAGTTTAAGTCATCTTTTATTCTCTTACAGCTGAGAGATTTTCTCAATCTTGCTGATTTTTTGGCCCCTGTAGTTACAAGACAAAATGAACATTTTAGATTATCTCATAAAACCTCACCTGCACATCCACAGAAGGACCCAGAGAGACAGTGCAGCAGAGACACCCCAAATAACACCCTGGGCAGCCAGTTCCAGGCCCAGCTCTGCACACATAAACCAGAGGAGCACAGAGGGACAACATCAGGCTGGGGGAAATCCCAGTTCAAGACTCAGAGGGAAGAGAATCCTGTCTGGGCCTTGTCCAAAGCTGCCCCAGCAGAACTTCAGTCCCAGTGTCCAGGTGTGAAAACTGTCACCACAAGTCACTGGGGACAACTCTGAGTCATCTTTTGGACTAAGGATAGTTCCCATCTAGGGGTGGGACACATCAGGGGATGCAGGGGAAGAATGTTTTAGGATGGCACAGGATTTCTACAGGATCTTAAGGGAGGACTCAAAGATGTGAAAAAGGAAAGGATTTGGGGAGTTTGAGAGTGAAGAAGGGAGCAAAAGGGACCATTAACACATAAGCAAGGTCAGGTCAGTGGAGTTGTCTGTCCCTGTCTCGTACTTCATCATCACAGTCTGCCTTTCTACTTATTAAAGTCCACCTCCAAGTGGTTTCCAGCAAGGGACTTTTCACCCTCTGTGTGTCCCTGTCTGCCTGCCTGTGAATCTGTGGGGCCAGCAGCTGGAGTGGGGCTGCATCCTTAGCAGGGACTCACACGTGCAGGTGGCCTCAGCTGGGGAGACTGAGCAGCCTCGCTGCTGGCTGGGTCCCCTTGTTCCTGGACTCCCATGAGTGGTTTGCTGTCCTGCCCAGCCAGACAGGGCTGCTGGTGCTGCCTGTGCTTAGGGAATGCCCTGGGTATCTGTCAATGACCTGCACTGCCAGACATCTCGACATGTGCCCTGGGCCCGCTGGCAATAATTTTTCAGCCTCGTTACCAGTTGGATCTGGGGACACAGAGTGACAGCAGCACTGTCTTTCTCAAGCTGTCAGATCCATAATGATAAACTTTATCATTATATATTTGGATTTCGAAATTCCAAATACCTCCAACAGAACGACCACCAGTTTTAGCAAGTCTGAGCAGGTCTGCTGCTTAGCTTCCTGAAAACAGTTCTTTCCTTTGACAAGACAGCTGTCAGAAGAAATGTCTGCTCTGAGAATGCACTGGTCACCGTGCAGCCATGAGATTTTCCCTTGGTTCTGGCAGCCACAGTGTGCAGACTTTAAAATCCTTGTTAAACTTTTCAAATACATGAATACATCTCAATGTACCTTGCCACTTAAGTGTTGGAGCATGAAATGTCAGACAACAGAGTTACAAATGGAAGAAGGTTTTTCAAGTTATAATTTTCAAAACTCAATGTCTAAGAAGTGATTGTCCTTCTAAAGTAATAACTAGCCACATTAATGAGGACTTGCTTAGGTACACAAAATTTATGTGAATGCATGTGGCTGTGAAAGTACTGGAAAGTGCTCAACAGGAATCATTCTACTAATATGCAAAATATTTTGAAGGAGAAAACTATTAAAACTAAGAAGAAATAATCAATAGAGATTAAAAAATCAGATTTTAAGGAAAACTGCAAGATATCACAGAATAAAATAGATAAAAATATTGACTTTCATGAAGCAGCACTGTAAGTTACAGATGATTTATATTCATTCTGCAGATTACTGAAAAAAAAAAGCCATAGATGTTTAAAACCTTAATTGGCTATTCCAGTCTCGAGAGAGAGAAAAAAATAAGTCTGTTATTGAAAAGTACACAAGCAAGAGAGAAAGCTTTTGATAATGTCAGCATGGATCTAAATCATTCTTTCACAGGCTTAAGGTGAATATCGATTAGTGTAATTTCCTTGCCTTTTGGACTGTACTTTTTTTCACATTTCTCTAAAGAAGTTTCAAAACAGTCTTCAGTTGAGGTTTCTTTTTCTCATTTCTTGGTATGCATATGAACAGCATCTGCTTTCTTCCCCAGCAATAGCAATGATACGTTTCTACTGCCTCAGTTCTAAGCAGTTTAATGTGCTGAAAAGCACAGTGTTGCACGATAACAGCAATTCTGCAGAGCAAAATGTTGATGGAAATGGCAGGCTGCTGTTACAGGCAATGATGGGGTTATGGGAAGCCCAGATTCTCTGTGAAAGGAGTCGGTGAGGGTCTCTGGGAAAATATGGAGCAGCAACATCTGTGTTTCACTAAGCTTTCATGAGGGAAAATGTTCTGGATGTATTTTATTACAGGTTTTTGATGAAACTGAGATGGCACCATTGAATGCATCCAAGATTAGAAATGTTAACATTTCCTCCACCACACTTGGGAGCTGCTTTTGACAGAATATGGCATAGCAGACACAGGGAGACCTGCTGTGTAGCAGATTTTGCCAGGCTCTATAGCAGCTATCATATGCTCCTTTAATCTTTCTGCCTTCTTTTTATTTTATTTCATTTTTCCTCTTCTGCGGCAAAGTTCCTGATGCAGAAAAGCCTGTGTTGTTTGTGAAGTAAAAGATCTGCAGAAATTATAGTGTTTCACTTTTGATGTAAAGCATTTTTCTTGTTGCAAACAAGATTAGCTGTTTTCATTTCATATTCTCTGCATACTAATTCCAGAGGAACTGCTATGTTACACATGCACTTGGTTCCTTTTCCTTTCTATGTTTAAGACAGTTTAAATAAATTAATTAAAATCCATCATAAAGTGGAACCTATTTTTCTCAAGAAAACAAGATAATGGTAATTGAGACACTGGCATAAACTGATGATGCAATGAACTGCATTTCATAGACTCAGGGCAATTAGGCACTGAAAACTACCCATCCACCAAGCTCATCCACCCACACTGACAGTTTAAGAACAATCCCACTAGGGAATTTCTAAGTGTTTCAAACAGTCTTATTTTTAAATTTCACAAGTGTCAAGACCACCATGAGAAAAAAATCCAAGAGATATTTCCAATATAGCTGCATATAACATCAAATACTACAACCATGAGGTTAGAAAAGTATAAATACAATCTATTCAGAACATTTAGAACTGAAGCTGGAAAATATGTTTTAACTGTAATTATTGACTATCAGAAAGTGCTAGAGTGATACAAAAGAAATATTTATAAAAATGTCTATAAAGGGTTCATTGTGCTATTTAAAAATCGATGACAAAATAGTGTAAATGTATCATAGAGGACTATAATTAATAATTTGTACTTTTTTTCTATTCCAGTAAAACATCTGTGAGTTGCAGTTCAGGAAAGATGTTGACCAAATGGGTGTGTAGAAGCGGTTCTAGTGAACATGGGTGATTGAAACAATTCTGGCAAGAAGCTTTCCACAAAATCTAAGATTATTAGCCTTCAAATATGCAAGGGTCTTCTGTCACAAAGTTTGTCTATGAAATGAAACTTTATGAATAAGTAAAGAAAAAGGGAAAATATGCTACAACATAGAAGGGGCCAGCTCAGATGCCTGGAAAAGTTTAGAATTTTAAGGGTAGTGACAAAAAACAGACTGAATGGAGGTGTCATGGAGTCCCTATCACTAAAATGTTTAAAGACGAATTAGACAAGCTCCTGCCACGTATGACATGGTGTACAGTTCATCCTGTCAGGACAGCAGGATAGATTAGATGAGCCCATGAAATCCCTTCCAGCCATATGACTATGTAGAACAGAATATACACCCACTGTAATTTATAGCCTGTTTCTGCTTTATTGCTTCTCTTCATATTTTTTCTTGTCACCTTTACTGTTCTGCAATTAAATAACTGATGGAAAAAGGGCTCCTTTGCTGAATTACTTCTATGGTTCGTATTAAGGAAACACTGAGACCATAGCAACTCAAAAAATACTGGACTCTTCAGGAGCCAGGCAAAATTAAATAAGCAGCACCTCCTTCATGCTATGGAAATTGCTTTACACTTACAAGGGCTCTATGTTTGACCATAAACAGGGTAGAAAATACTTTCAAATATTTGTCCTAATATACAAGATAGAGACAAGGAGGAAAGACATGGATAAAAGAAACATCAGTTGCTCACTACTGAGAAAAGGAGGGGTCTGCAACTTCCCCATGCATCTGTAGTAAGCAGGGCAAGCTGCCATGTGTGTGGTTGTCCAGAATAACAACCTAACTGGAAGGAGCCACAACTTCCTTTCAGCCCACATACCTGATGTACTTCCTATAAAAATCAAAGCACTGGGAGGGAGGGAGAGAGGGAGGGAGGGAAGAAAACAGAGGGAGTAAACTGCAGGCCTCACACTGTGGTTTCATCCCAGAGCAAAGCTAGAATGTAGCTTGGGTGTTACTCTGAATACAGGAGGGCACACTTCTAATTGAGTTGGAATCTTAAAATCAAAGCCCTTTCTGAGCACCATTTCTAGACAAAATAACTAGTTCCAGCTGATGGTCATCAAGTGTCTCAGAGTTCAGCTGTATGATGGACCTACCTTAATTCAAAGTGTTAATTGGGCTGTGATAATTTGACCACAGCAAATATCAGTGAAAGTTTTCTGTTCACAACTCAAAATCTCAGAAATTATAGAAAGGACCTGTTGAAGATCAGTTTTAAGGTGGTAACTTCTTGAGTTTAGGGACTTCTTTATCAGAACCTGCTCAAGCATCATTCTTACATCCCTCGGTTTTTGCATAGATTAGCGTATCTGGAAATCAGTTAGAAATAACTTATAAATTTCAGGTCATAAATGCTATCTCAGCCATTTCATCTTGTTTGGGAACAACTGAAGTCCCCAGATCAGATGAGTTCAGATCCCACCCACAATAGGATTTTGTTCTCTTTACCTTGTTTGAGAGGCAGTTGATGGAGAAGCAGGATTCCCACATAATTATTCTAGAATTAGAAATGCAGCACTGCTCCTCAACTTTCTGGAAGTTCTTCTTAAAGATCTCCTCCAGCTCTGGTTTTTCAGGACACCAAAGTGTACTTGACAAGAAGTAGTGTACTGAATGGCTGCTGCCTGCTAAGTTGCAACATTTTGAAGACAGAGTCACATCTATTCCTGTATCTCCCTGATCTGGTAAAGATAGCATGGGAAAAGGAAAAAAAAAAACCAAAATTAAACTCCCTAGAATAACAACAATAAAACCTCGTTCCAGTATTGATTATTTTGGTCATTTGATCGGTCAATCCTCTGCTCATTCCAGTTTCAAAGAGACAGAATAAACTGGACTGTCTCTTTCTTTGAAAAACAGATTCATTTTTTTCAGCTGGTTCTTACTTAGAAATGGCAGATATTAGTTGTGTACTTAGAACTCCAGGCCTCCTCCTAGGGTGAATGTAGTTAAACATACAAAAGGCTTTTTTCTAAATACTTTTTCTCTATTTTTGGAGGCTTTACTGACTTTTTTGTTATTTCTATTAACCCAGCTCCACTAGAAGAAGAGGATATGAATTGTCCTGCTGCATTTTGCTATGTATGTGTGTATGGGTATGTGAACACGTGAGAAGCTTCACTATAGTCTCAGCTGGGAGAAGATTGCTGATGATTCCAAAGTTTCACTTTACCAAACTGTAGTGATTGACAGTTCAGTGTATAACTTGAATCAAGCCTTATTCTGCAAAGTATAAATCCATGATGCCACCCTAGATTAAGGATGCTTGGATCAAAAAGAATCTGGAGGTCTTTGTGTCTCTCCATCCTCTCCACACACAGCCCAGATGCTGCAGCTAGGCTGGATATTAAATTTTCAGAAAGCTCAGTTTCAGCAAGGTGAAATTCATCCCATGTGATACAACAGGGAGTGCTTATATACAATTTAAGAACAAGTTTTTTTTTACTGAACCTGAAATTAGTGTAATTTCCCTTATATAAAATAAGTAAATAACATAACTACACACAGAAGAAAATGAGTCTGTGTATCATATATGCTTGCACAACACTTGTGTGGTTATTTACCTACACCTAGGCATCTTTTGAATATGTAAATGAAGCTGGGCCAATTTCATTACTGACACAAGCAGTGAAATGACTACCCATCAACAGTATGATTTATATCAACAACGTAAATGATTCGTGGATTTCCTTAGAGCTAATAACTTACAGCCCTGTGACCTCCCAGAGCCTGTAGATTTAGGAATATTTTTGTTAAAGTTCCTCTGACAGTCTCTATCTCAGCTATTGAATTTTACTCATGTACATTTTAGATTTAAAATACTACACTTCCATAATTTAAAATAAATATTAGGAGTCCTAAGATAATCTCAAACCTCAAGCTGCATCTCAAAATTTCAAAATGTTTGATATATTTGCTTACTGTTTGGGACTTTTTTTTGGTGACTTAAAACCTAATAAATTGCAATGCCCAGAAGGTCCACTAGAGGAGTAAGATCTGTCTGAAAAGAGATGAAAGAGACTGACTACCATAAATTCAAGCCAGTATATGAGACCAACTTAAAACAAGAAATTTTGAGTTGCATAATCCCACCTTTGGTAGGAAAGTTACTACTCATTAGGATTAACAACATTAACAGTCTACCCACTACAGCAAAATGCTGCAAAGTTTAAAGCAAACTGTTAGAAAGGTTACCAAAACAAGGGTTATATACTAAACTTGGAAAAATAAGATTATAAATAAATGCTATGCTTTTCTTTATCTAAAAGAAGCACTCATATAACTGAAAATGCCCTTTGGTTTTTAAATTATCCTTTCTCAGATCTCTTCAGAGGAAAGGACATGGCAAGGCTACTCTGCCACATGGTTCTTTGTGATTAGAAGCTGCTGTCTGGACTGCTGGAGTGGCAGGCCTGACCAGGAGCAGTGGGAATCTCTGCTGAGGTGGGTGGGAATGGCTCTTTGTACAGCACTGCTTCTGCCTGAGACACTCTCTGTGGGGATTGCAGGATTTAATTGCTAGGGAGCCTGCTCTTAGTTAAAATGTCTCTAACACCCTGGAGGGCTGAACAAAAATGGTGTTCCTTAGGAGACTCATGCCTGGAATGACAGGGATAGAGAGCAAAGAGAGAAAAAGCTAAAATATCCTCAGAAGCCATGTCAGTATCTGACCTGAAAAGCAGTCTTTACTGGTACATTTAGGAACGTGAGGAGAAATTCTGTGCTACACACGACATTGCAGAGCTCCCAGAACAGGGCAGAGCTCCCAGAACAGCACTGCTCAGCAGCAGGCAGGGCTGGAGGCTTTTATCTCTGCAGGAGTTCCAGGCAGCTGACAAACAGCTCTCACACACTACCCAAAGCTGTGGGAGGGTCTTGACCTGACCCCCTTCTTCTAGTAAAGGCTACATCACCAAGATGCCACTCTCCTTTCCACACTGCCTCCCTGAAGTCTCCAGTGCTTTGTCCTACTCCTGCTGCCCAAGATATCCACAAAGATCACCCCTAGTGTCACAGCAGTGGCCATGGCCATCTGAGGCAATCTGAGGCACAGTTCACCCACCCTGCACAGGACAGAAAAGGATCTAGCTCAGTACTTCTCCTACCCAGCAGAAAAATGTGCTGTAGAGCACCCAGGGTCAAAGATGGAGTAGTTTTGTTTAATTCTGCGAGCACTGTGCGCTGTTGCAGGCTGAGGAGCTCACTCCTCATACCTGCACAGCTGCCTTCATGGTCCCTTCTGCAGCAGCAGCAGCAGTGGAGAGGACAGGCCAGTGTCCCAGGTCAGTGAGGATGCCTGTGTCCTTCCCAGTGTCAGCTTCTGGGGCTGGTTCTTCCCTGCTGTGAAACTTTTCTGGACTTGACAGATGACTCCTCCCACAGTGACTTTTTTGCTCAGTCTCTGGCTTATTCTGTGAGTTACAATCTCTCTCTGACTCCTTCTACTCAACACGTTGTCCCCACACTAAAATCAGACCCTTCCCTACCGCATTCCAGAACCACACCCAACTCTTCTCTCCCATTCTTTCATAGTTCTCCCAAGTCTTCAGCTTGGTTCCTCCTACAAATCTTTTTGTCTTGCTTTGTCATCCTCTTCCTCTGGCCTATGAAGAGACACTTTTTTTTCCCTGTTCTCTGCAAAAACCTTGATAAATTTGCTTTCCAATTCAGACTTCCTACTTACCATTCCCAGGTGCTTCCATTAGTATAGACAACAGCTGAATGACTAACAGTACTTCTGGTCCAAGAGAAATATGATAGAGTACAGTTCAAGGTGGCTTTACAGTGCACATTTTTCATGACGACTTTAGACAATTGAGCAGAATATAAAATTTGTTGAGACATCAAACCTGGGGATGTAAGCAGGTACCCCTGAGTCGTGAAAACTACGGTATTTAGTGGCACAATAGACCCAAGATGTCTCAAGGTGACTGTTCAGCTGAAAATACTGGCTTGTGACCAAGGCTCAGCTATTACAATTAATTGTTAGGAGTACTGCCAGCAAGGCTTTTCTACCACTTAGCAGAGAAGTCTGAACAGTAGGGAGTATTAATGAATTCTGTGTGGTGATGAAGTTGTTCCAATCTGAGGCTGTTGGAGTCTCTTTTAGTTCTTACCCAAGATTCATCGTCTGCCACTAAGCACTATTTAAATGTTTTACCATCATGATTTGTGCTTTTGTGGGAAGAGGTTTCTTTGTCAGGCATCCTTGAAAGCTAACTATTGTGAGCTCATATGCTTCCTGCAAAGAGGAAAAATATATACATATCTTTTGTTACAGAGATATCAGGTAAGTTCAAAAGCCATTGTAAACTCACAGAACATTTATACATGCACAATAAATATTATTCACATGTAGATGTTAGCTATAGGTGTGCATATATGTGTGTGTACATATAAGAGGATCAACCTGATATGAAAACTAAGCCTGCTCTATATGGTCTGAATTGACCTGAAGTCTGCACTGATAGTAAAGCTCACTTTACTTACAAATTTTTCCTTCTTTTGAGTTTTTGGGAAGTTCCTGATGGTACACAAGCCTAAACAGAGTTATGTGAGCACCACAACACTGTTCATGTATGGACCAGCATTGTTTTTTGAAATGGGGGTTGTGTTTCTCTCTCAGTTAGTTTTCTTTCTTTGACAGAAAATAAGTCAATGAGGAGATCCTTAGAGCCATGGCAATACAAATCTCAGTGATATTTATGAATGAATTTGTACAACTAGGAATGTTTGGCTACTTCTCAAACAATTTCTGCTTGCCATAAGTTTTATCTGGGTAGGTATCTGGCTTTATCTACAAGCCAACAAAAGTGCCCCTGCTCCTTACCTTAGTGGAGGAGCTGTGATTATCCTTCGCGCAAGGTGGCAGCAAAAGAAAGCTCTTCAGACTCCTTCCTCTCTCCCCTGCACACCTCCTATCAAGGACAGTAACTCCTTCAACTTTATTAACTGTGTTTTAAAAACCATCTGTTGGTAGTGGTTAGTACATGTCTGAACAATACATGGAGTTACTGATAACTTTTACTTTGGGAACACTGTCACACTTCACTCTCCATTTCTTTACCAATATTCCCCTGGGGAAAAGCTAGAAAATTGAATGCAAAGAAAGGAAAACCATGAGACAAATCCCCCTTAAATCACTGATTTTCCCTTTCTGATTTTATTTTTACAACAGGTTATTTTTCCAATGAAAACACAATGACTTTGGGAGAAAGGGTCAAGTCCAAGAAAAAATAAAATAAAATATAAAATAAAATAAAATGTTCAGCTCAATGTTCAATTAAGATTATCACATGAAATGACAAATTGTGATGGATGTACCAGTGGTACACCATATTTCAGCATAATAATTTTGGTTTTCAATAGGACTAAGTAGTCTGGAGAATCTGACTGTTGAAGTCCCAGTTAGCAGTTCTCTAGATGAAATAAAAATGTGGAGTCCACCTTATTAGGTCTCATGACCCTAAACAGCGTTTGCTGTTTTCATATTATTTTATCTGTTTTGGGGAACAGATTTATTTCATTTTCCTGGAGCCCAAAATGCATTGAATGCAATGCTTTACTGCAAATATTAGAGTTGATGAAGCTACTTTAAGGTTCATTAAGCCTCCAAATACTCCTAACAAGTCTTCTCCATATGGAAAAAAACCTTGGATGAATATTTAAAAACCTTCATAAATTTGACTCTGTTAAAATCAATAGAAGTAATAAGAATAGCAGTGACACTGTGCTTATTTTGAAAAAGCAGGGATTACCTTGAAAGTACAAATAGTAAATACATTCTTTATTCAGAGGCATGGTAAAAGATTATCCAGTCAACTTTAGATGTGGATATATATCTCTACAACCTTAAAGCTTGTTTTGATGACCATAAACTTATTCCAAAACCACCGTGTTTAATAAAAATTACTTTCAGAACTTAAAGAATATTTTATTATGGAATACAAAAATACTATCTATGTAAAAACAATAAGTTAGTTTATTTACAATACTTTACACTATCCTGCTCTGGGGCTTCCTTTGCACTGGACTTCTTTTCATCATTTTACACACTTTTATAATTTTACTTATAATTTTGCACAAAGCATTTCCAAAAGCATGTCATCCATGTTCACTGCTCCAATGATGGGCCTGAAGAATAATTCAGCAACCACATTAGCATTAATAGATCTTAACAAGGAAAGAACAACATTCAGCTTGGCAAATCTGGCTTCATCACCTCTGTGAATGAGTCTGACATGTTCATTTAGAGCTTGTTGTGCTTCCCTCTGCAATCCTTCAATGTACTGTGTACACTGCAGTCCAGGTAGATCTGAAAAGAAAAATAAATTACTTTGCTTATATATTTTTTGTTTATAAAACAATATTATTCTTACAGAAAACTCCTAAAAGCTCACAGACTGTAATTATCACTCAAGGAAAGAGACTAATTAAATTGCTAGAGGACTTCTTGTATGCAAAGTCAACATGCCAAATTTTATTGGGCAGGTCAAATTCTTATCGCATTGGTGTCCTGGATATTTAATACTATTCTTCACAAACCTGAAACATTATGTTTGTCAACATTCACTTAAGTGTTAAATAAATTAGTTGATAAAATCTTTGATTGAAGAATGCTCCCCAAAACATCATTACAGTGGGGAAGACTACAAAAATAACTTTTTCAGTCTTTCACTTCTACAAAAATGAACTGGTTACATTTAAAGCTTCTTTTGACAACTGTTTCTACTCCAGTTTATAAGTTGCAAGAGGTACTGACTCCAACATGCGACAGGAAGTTTCCCAACGACCCACAGTAAGGATACTGAAAGATGGAAGGTGCAGAATTAAGGCTATATGTGACCTCAGAATCACTTTGGATGGAAAACACCTCCAAGATCAGCAAGTCCAACCATTAACACTGCCAGGTTCACCACTAAACCATGCTCCTGAGCAACATACCTACATATTTTTGAACACTTCAGGGATGGTGATTCAACCACTTCCCTGAGCAGCCTGTTCCAATGCTTGACCACCCTTTCAGAGAAGAAATTTTTCCTCCCAGAAAAATGCCTCTATCTTTTTGCATTAGTCCAGCTTCCAAATTTGACTTGTGTAACATAAACTTCACCTTAACTACTGTAACTTTTTCTCTCGTATCTGTGTAGAAAGTAAAGCTACACAAGCAGGATGATAAATGCAAAGTACCACTACAGGAACCTAACGATCAATAACTATCAGTTTGGCAGTGGGAGCGCCAGCAGAGTCCTGTCCCACTTTCTCAGGGACATGCTTGGGAAGTGCCATATCCATCCTGCCAGCTGCCTTTCAGGTGAGAGTCACCGACGTGACAGTAAATCTCTCGCTAGAGCTGCATCTATGGGAGTCTCCACAAAGAGAGAAGGGGAAAAAAAAGAAATTCAAAAAAGATCATAAATGCTAGTCCAAAAGTCACAACAGCACTTTGTTGCTGGAAGCCCTGAGCCTTCCCTTGCTCTCGGGCACGGCACGGCAGACCCGCTACCTTCGGGCCATGGAGCAGAGGTCCCGCCGCTCCCACTGAGGGAAACGAGCAAGGAGCCGCTGCTGACTCCCAGCTTTCCCTGACGGACTGCCAGGCTCCTGGAATTCTCTTTCTTTGCGGAAAGCATCTGTGGAAAGCGCCAGCCCTCAGGACCCCAGACCGAGCCACAGCCGGACCTCCTCCCGGCCTGCGGCCGGGGTCTTGGGGAAGGGGCAGAAGGTGAAACCTTGCGTCCCTCTCCTCCAGTACCTTTTTCACCCTGAGGAAAGCCCCGGGTCTGCCTCGCTTCCCTGGGGACACAGGAGGGCTCTCCCCGCCCTCCCGGCTGCCCTGTGGCAGAGACACGGCGCTGCCCCGCCCGGCCACTCACCCGGGTTGAAGAGCACCGTCCCCTTGAGGTAAGCGTACTCTTTGGTGCTGATGTCCAGGCTCCAGCACTTGGCCAGGAAGCCCTTGATAGCCTGGATGTCGCCGGCCGAGGGCAGGTGCGGGCCGTGGTGCTGCCGGCCCGGTGCCGGTGCCGGTGCNCCGGGGGCCGGGCTGAGCCGCCCGGGAGGCTCCTGGTCCCGCCGGCAGACGCGCCCCGCTCGCCCTCTGCCCGGCTGCTTAACTTATTTATAGCCGGCGGGGGNCCGGTGCCCGCGGCGGGGGCTGCTCGCCCTGCTGCCGGGCGGTGAGGATGCGCTGCAGCATGCTGGGCTCCGCGCTCTCCACCGTCTCCAGGTGCACCCGGTCCTGCGCCAGCCCCAGCAGCAGCAGGGGCGCCCAGCAGCTGCGGACCAGCAGCAGCTGCTCCTCCAGCGGCAGCTCCTGGAAGCAGGGCACATTCTGGACGAAGCGCAGCGTCTTCACCAGCACGGCCGAGGCCGCCTTGCAAGCCACCTGCGGGCTCCGCAGGGCCACCCGCCGCCGCGACCCGCACGGGCAGCCCCGGGGCGCCGGCCCGGCGGGCGGCAGCGCCCGCTCCTCGCTGCGGAGGATGCTGTAGAG